>PVJH01038004.1:0-17561 GCA_004026705.1 Nesogale talazaci | reverse complement strand
GTTTCTCTGCCACCACTTCCAATCACCTCTCTATTATTTTTTATTGTCTAAGCAAGATGGTCTAGGTTATTTGTCTCCTGGGTCAAGAAACTTCTCAACACAATGGTCCTGGCCTAAATGACCATGTCCACCCTTCTTCTTCGTGGTCCTGATATCCCACCTTCCGGTTTCAGGGATGACTTCTTTTAAGCTTAGTGGCATGGTACAGTTGATCGATCACCTCGGCAAGGATGCATTAAATAGAGGCATATGAAAGCATACCTTGCAAAACAGTAGAGTCTGCCATGTTGGAGAACTCGGTAATTGTATTAGCTGCGTTTCTAAGTCCTTGTAGACAAAGCACAAGGCTTTTACAGGAGTTGAAGGATTTACATTGTGGAATCGGAGAGGTGGTTCTGCTCCATGCTACAGAGCCTATGAAATGGAATAGATTCGCACAGGATAAAATATAGGGAGTCATGCACGACAAGTCAACTGCTCATTCAGGGTAAGTCAGTTTAAAGACTGGGTCACCAACTCCAGGCTCCCTGCCTGCCACAAACGCCTGCCTTTAACTCTTAGGAACGAAACAAGACGCTGTCCAAACACTGCCATGCTCTTTGGGCAGGTGTTTACTACCACAGAAGACTCCTAAAGGGGCCTCAGAGGGAGTGGGTGACAGCGCTGTTGGGGGCCTTTGGGTCATCGGGATTGAGCCTCGTGCAGCACCAGCACCTCGTGTATCCAGCTGTTTGGATACATTGTAGCGGCCCGTTTCCATGCATCCCGTCGGGGGGGGGGGTCTTCCCGTCTCCTGCCCCCCCGTATTTTCCCCAAGCCCGACGTGCCGTGCACCCAGGATGTCCATCTCCACGGGGACGGGAAGCGCTGCGCTCCCAGGTGAAGTCAACTCCCCTTCAGCAGGAGGGAGCGCTCCACCGGCCGCACCGACGGCCCACGCGGTTGAAGGCGTGCGCCGCCGTGACCGGAAGCGCCTCTACGTCACCGCGCGCGCGCGCGCGCCCCCCCGCGGCCGGAAGTCGTCCTTGACAGCCGCCCGTGGCCGCCGCTCTTCGCGGGAACTTGCAGAACGGGAGTTTCAGCCTGTTTAACGACGAGAGACCCTGCAAAGAGAGACGGGGGAGTGAGACTGCCACCGGCGTGGCGACTGTCCTGTGAGTTCACCTTGCGGCCGGCCACGTCACCGCTTTGATCGGGGCTGCTTTGAGGGTGGCGGGGGTCGGAGGGTGAGGGGGGGGGTGGTCCCGGGAGCAGGAGGATCTGGAGGAATCGCCAAAGGTTGGGGGTGGAGGCCCTCTTGAGGAACAAAGGCGCGACCACGCACGGCCATGGGGAGTGGAGTCAGGGTTAGCAACCAACCTTGAATCTCTCAGATGCCGGGCACCACTGGGATTTTCCCACCCCGGCTCGGGGCTGTTGAGAGAGTGCCCTGGGCTTCGTAGTGTGTTTTTCTGAAGGGAGTAGGGTTAGCCTAGGAGGAAGAATTCTTGAATAGAAAGCACCCCTTCGTGGAGCATGCTTGGCAGCGTGGTAGGGGGATGTGAATATTCAAGGGCATCAGGCTAGGCAAAAAGACCAGCAAGTCAAAGTGGCTTGAAGGCATTTATTAAACGATAGAAGCCTGCACGGGAGGTAGACCAGAGACGACCGTGCCTCCCTAGTGACACGTGATAGGCAGCAGAGAATCCAAGTTTACCAGTCACCAACTTCTGCAGGAGTGTTACTTGCGTCAAGGTGCGCTGTTGTCTCACCGAGCAAGGCCGTTTTGATAAGCTCCTTTATTCTTTGTTGAATTCTGGGTTAGTGCTGGAATGGCCCTCATAGGGGTCTCAGTTGTCATGAATGTCTGTGTGTATATCCCCTAAACAAGTTCATCTTGGTCTGGGCAAGAGCTGAGGCACAGACTTAACATGCCTCAAGAGTGTCCTTGCACTCACGTTGTTCTGCCCGTGTAAGGGTCTGTTACTCCCCCCTCAAGGCATTGTTTCCACAACCAGTGTGTTCTCCATATACTGCCTGCTTCCTGGCTTCATGTAGCTTTTTGCAGCTGTTAGTTCTTCGACCAAGGAAGAAAGCCAATGAAGAAAGAGGAACCTTGGCCTTGTTTTTCACACTTATGCAGTCTCCTTTCTTTCTGTTTTTGGCATGCTTGGTGTGATCACAGTGAAGACTCTTCCTATAAGTGGGAATGTTTACAGGACTCCAGTATATAATCTAGTGCTCTGCGTTGGAGTTGAGTGAGGACAGTGACTGAGTGTCTTCGTTTTTAGGCAGAAATGTGGACTCCCCCCAGGAAGTGCACACAGCTAAGCTCGTTTACTTGCTGAAAGTTTGGTGGTTCAGACCCACCCCAAGGTGGCTTGAAGGTAAGCCTGGCATTCGGCTCCTGAGAGCTCACAGACTTGAAAAAGTTAGAAGCACTTCTCTCCTGCATATCTGAAGTTCAACAGACTCCAGGGGAGCTCACACCACCAGCAAGTAAGTGGAGTAAGATGACGTCGGGGCAAATCTATCTGAGATCATTCTGAAGGCGATATTGCCTTCTAAGACCACCTTCCAGCAGCAACTGAGTGGAGGACTGTTTCAGGGGCAAGTGACACACACAGATGCACACTAACAGGCTATCTTTGCAGAAGTCAGAATGACGTGGAGTGGCTCCATTCAAACCCACAAACATCTCCAAGCGCAGGGACTTGAAGAGTTGGTCACAAGGGGAAATTTGGGCTCAGGGAGGCAGAAGCTTGCTGCTTCCTGACCTGTCTGTTGGGCATTTCGGAGTCTCTTTCTTCAAAGGCATTGAGCTGTACTCTGTGTTCTCTTTGGCTCAGGTAGCAGGGACCGATCTGGGACGTGGAAATGGAAGTTGAGATGTAGAGATCTACAGGTACAGTCAGGTGTGGCAGGTGAACAGATGGGAAGGCTTCCAGATTGGAAATCCATCAAGGCGGCACCTCCAGAGGCCCCGCTTGATGCCAGCCTCTCTGAATGATCACCGAGGAGTGTGAGAAGATGGGGTGGCTGCTGAAGAGGCCTGAGTGCAGAGCACACACCAAGCATCCAACAGCCTCACTTTCTTTTTCATTCTCTAGGTCTTAGATGGATGGAAAACGAGGCCGTTTGATCAGTGAGGTGTGAAGAAGCTGCCCCAGGCAACAGAGATACTTCTGGATATAAAATACGTTCCAAGAGGCAGGATTGGAAGGCAGTCACTGGACTGGATGTAGAGGATTGCATGACTTGTTCCGTTCTGCCCGCAAGAGCAAACCTGGGAAAAGATTTCTCAAAGCACAGAGACAGCGTGGAAACCATGAAGCAATGGACTCAGAGATGTAAGGGAAAAGGTGAGGGCGGTTGAGGCTGTGCAGAAGGGGAGAGAGGGGCCAAGCTCCTCCTCCTCCAGGTTGAATGTACTGGTGGGCACAGCTGGGCCAGTTGGCTACTTTTTTCTATCTCACGTTTGAGAAGTTACTCTGGGATTGTTGTGACTGGTGTCCTCCCTCACGTCTTCTTTTGTTTTCTCACAGATTTGCCTTCTCAGTCTCCTGACTCTCCCCAGGAGGAAAAGGAGAAGCCCCAAGTCCTGGTGAGTTGGAGGTCTTTCCGTTATTGAGGTTAGGCCCCCTCGAATTGTCTCCAACCCATTGGGGCCCATTGGATAACCCCAGACTTGCACCATCCCGTCAGTTATTCAGTTTGAGTCTATAGAGTTTTATCATTTTTATTTACTTCACCTTTTACATGGCCCAAGAGCCCTACAGATTTTGTTGTTCGTGGGTCTATGATCTGCATGGTTCCGTTCGAATCCACCAGCAGCTTCCAAGAAGAGAGACTGGACTTTCTGCTTTCATCAGTAGTTAAGAGTCTACGAAATCCACAGTGGTGTCACTGTGAGTCAAGATGGATTCGGTAGAGGGGAGTTTGTTTGTCATCTTTTTTTGCCTGGGCCAGCATGAAGTCTGTGAAGCACCCGTTTGAGCCAGCCATCAGCTGTTCAAGCGACAGATGAGGGCACCTGCTTCTGAAAGATCGCCAGCTTCTGAATCTCCTCTGTGTCATGGGACCGCTATGTGCGTCCGAATGGGTTAGACAGCCTTGGTCCAATTGCTTTTTTGTTATTTCTACGGATAAAGTCATCTGTGTGCACTAGTCACTGTGGATGAATGAATGAGTGCAGACCACAGCCAGCCCCCTTTTGGAGGAAGGATAACAAAACTTATTATCCACAATAACCTGTTTCACGGGTTCACACATCGCACAGCCTCGGAGACTGTAAACCAGTGAGTCACAGATTTGCCATTAGACTGGGAAGAACCTCTCAGCCTTAGCCACTGGGAGACTTAAGGAACTGTGGGACGCTCATGGGGTTGTGCTTCCTTCCTGTGCACCTGAACAAGTGTGCAGTTTCCCCACCAGCAGTGGGGAGTGGAGAAATGGCATCTTATGTCCCTTCCCGCGATGACTCCATTTATGACGATACAACTGTCTACAAATGTCCTTTATGTGGAATATGTCTGCTATCCATAATATGTTTCATATTATGTGTGATACCACTCTACATGGTGAGTGTGGGATTGAGGACCTTGTTGGAAAGATCATTAAACCAAGACTGGATTTAGAGAGCCCCTTGAGTTCCCTAACCTTGTCAGCAGTGCTCCTTCCAGTTCAGTTCCACATTTCTCTCTCATTGAACTTTCCTTCCATCTTTTTCAAATCCTCACTATTTCTTAATACCCAGTGCAGGTCCCACCTTCAGGATGCCCTTTGTTCCTTTCTAGTCCATCCCATATGCTCTCACACTTGAATCCCTCCTTTGTGAATTCTCAGAGGCATGGATTGAACTTCTCCCTGATGCTCTGAAAACGAGCCTGGGTGCTGTCCCTTTGTGACGTGAACCACCAGGTCAGCAGTTTGAATCCAGCAACTGCTGTGCCAGAGAGTAGTCAGGTTTTCTACTCGTTAGTATTGATATTCTTGGAAAACCTGAGAGGAAGGTCCACCCGGCCCTGAAGGGTTCCTATGAGAGGAAATTGAATACGGCAAGGAATTGTATGTTTTTTGTTGTTTGGTTTTCTTTCTCTCCTCCCCCTCCTCTTCTTTTTTTTCTTTCCTCTTTTGATCATTTTATCAGGGGTTCTTACAGGTCTCATAACAATCCATACATCCATCTTGTCAAGGACATTTGTACACTCATTGCCATCATCCTTTTCAAAGCATTTTCTTTCTACTTGAGCGTCTGGTATCAATTTTTTTTATTCTCCCCCTCACCTTCCTGCTCTTATGACCCCTTGATAAATTGTAAATTATTATTATTTTCATATCTTACACCATCCATGGTCTCCCTTCACCCATGTTTCTGTTGTTCATCACCCTGGGCAGAGGGAGTTGTGAATTTTTTGAAATGGTCAGATTCATTAACAAATTAATTCCCTAATGATCTCACATTCCAACCCCAGGATATATTTTGTGTATCCCTGATGGTCCCTGTAGATTTATTGATGTATCCCAAGGCCATGTATCCAGCCACATCAACAAGAACACGCTTTGTTGACAACTGTGTTATCTAAAAGACTTAAGTGGGCTGAGTCCCGGTGGCGTAGTGGTTGTGCGTGGGACTGCGGCCCACTGGGATGGAGGTTCGATTCCAGCTCCACGGACCAAAGACTGGGCCTCTTACTCCCACCACCTGAGGGCAGTGATGCCAAAAAAAAAAAAAAAGACTTAACTGAAATGCTTTAGATATTGAGTATCCAGAGATATATGTTTAGTTCCCCTCATTGGCAAAGGTGATGTGGATTCTGTATTCACTGATTCATTCTAGGAACCAGTTACATTTGAGGACGTCACCATCATCTTCACAGAGGCAGAATGGAAGAGACTGAGCTCTGAGCAGAAGGATCTGTACAAAGAGGTGATGCTGGAGATTTACCGGATTCTGCTTTCACTGGGTGAGGATGTGTCTCTTTTCCTTCCCTTCCTTAATTCTGTGGATCTTTTTGACCACCTACTATGGGTCACAGGAGGCCTGGTGGCGTAATTTCTAGCACTCAGCAGTTCATTGAAAGGTAATTTCATTTGTATGTCTTCCTCGGAAAGCATTTTTGGCTCTGTATTTAGGTCACCCGTTGGAGCGACTCTGTTGTGTTTCTTTGTGTGAGCTGAAACTCTGACATGTTAGAGGCAGTATGGTGCTGATGTTCTTGTATATAATTCGTGGTTGTATGTTGCTGTGTTCCTGGGTGCTTGGGACCTGTCTCCTGGAGGTTGTGATCGAGCACGTGAGCTTGTGTGCAGGTCTGTGTTCCTGTAGCTCAGCTGAGGGCTGGTCTGGCTGCTGGTGGCTCGGACTATTTGTGTCAGTCTGGTTGACTAGAGAAACAAATCCAGAGACATTTTTTTTTTCCAGTTTTTTGGTTTTTTGGGCATCACTGCCCTTAGGTGGTAGGAGTAGGAGGCCCAGCCTTTGCTCTGTGGAGCTGGAATTGAACCTCCATCCCAGTGGGGTGCAGTCCCGCGCACAACCACTACGCCTCCGGGGCTCAGCCCCAGAGACACTCTTTTTTTTTTTTTTTTTTTTTTAGGCATCACTGCCCTGGTGGTGGGAATAGGAGGCCCAGCCTTTGCTCCTGTGAGGGGGAATTGAACCTCCGTCCCAGTGGGTCGCAGTCCCGCGCACAACCACTACGCCACCGGAGCTCAGCCCCAGAGACACTCTTATGTGAATAATAATAAAAAGCTTTATAGGAAGAGTAGTTATATGTTAAGAAAACACCCCAGTCTAGTCCAGATGAAGCCCATAAGTCCAATATGAACCCATAGGTCCAATACCAGTCTATAAAGTCCCCTTCAGACTCACGCAACACATGCAATGACGCTGAATGCAGGAAGATCACAGGCCAGTGGGTGGAAAAATCTCAGCACTGGCAATGGTTTCCACTTGGCTCCTTCAGCTCCTGGACTGTAGCTCCAGCAGTGTAGTTCCCTTAAGTTGGTCGTCAGGAATGTCTCACCAGGGAGAGAGGGTGTCCCATGGCCAGAGTGCTATTTATCTCCTTCGCACCGCCCGGTGAAGTGATCAGGCTGTGACCTGATTGACAGGCTAGGCTCCACCCCTTCACTTTGAAGTCTCAAATCGACCACAGATTATGTCACCACCACCCCAATGTTGAATCCCATCAGGTAGGGTCCTTTGCTCAGGTGGTGGGGCTGCAGGAGTTTGAAAGGTGACTGCTCTGTTTGTTGCTATTTCCTTTCCTCTAAAAATCAGGGTTCCCGAATTATCTGAGACCGCCAGCCTTTAACTGCAATGATCTGTGTCCCTTGTGTACCTAGTTCTTTGCCAGCAAAATGCATTCTTGTTGATGGGGAGAGATGAATGTGCTTTTCTCTCTGTCAAAGGCTAACAGTTGCACTCCACTATGTAGTATAAAGGATGGCGAATCAAAATCCACCCTGCAGTGGGGCTGAAAAAGTGTGGCACTATGAGTCCCTAAAACGCTGTGGGTCAAATAATAGGAAATAAAGAAACAGAATTACATCCTGCTCGAGCAACTCAATTATGGTTGGCTATGAATTCAAATTGACCTGAAGTCAACGCATTTCTTTTTTTTTTTTTTTGGCATCACTGCTCTCCGGCGGTGGGAGTAGGAGGCTCAGCCCCACTGCTGGAATTGAACCTCCGTCCCAGTGGGCCGCAGTCCCGCGCACAACCACTACGCCACCGGGGCTCAGCCGCCAATTCATTTCTTATTGGTCTTTCTGTTATGATGCACCAGCCAGCTTTGTAGACGCTGAGAACAGGTCCGTGAGGTAACGCTTCCAATCCCTGTTTCGGCTTGCCTTCACTTCACGTACAAAGAGAAAAGGTACACCGGATAAACCTTATGTACGAGGGGACTTCAAAGAGTTTTTTGGGATCTGACACATACATCGTATACACGTTATTTCTTAGCCTCAGCCCTCCTTAGGTGAGCCAGAATAACAGCCATTTAGCCCAAACTTAAACTTAGGGTCTTGGGGTGGAGCCCCGGTGGCGCAGTGGTCGTGTGCAGGACTGCGGCCCACAGGGTGGACGGTTCAAATCCAGCAGCAGCTCTCCAGGAGCAAGGCTGGGCTTCCTACTCCCACCAGGGCAGTGATGCCCCAACAAAAGCCAAAACAAAACTTAGGGTCTTCCACAGGTAACTTGGTCAATGTCGTGTTTTTAGGAATATTAATGTGGGGGGGGGGGGCTTGTCTTTAAAAACATTTCTTTAATGAGTACATACTTAGTCAAAAGAAGCTGAATTTGAACTGTAAGCTTTGTGCCTCACGGTTTCCCACCAAGGTGGTTGTGGGTAAGTGGCATTGAGTCATGTCTGATCCATAGCAGCCGTGTGTACAACAGAAGGAAGCACTGTCCAGCCTGTACCGTTGACCCTCTGTCAAAATGAGTCTTGTCTAATGAGAGGAACCAGCGGGAGCACTGTCTCGGTGGAGAAGGAGTCCCTGGTGGAGAACGTAGGGAAATTTTCTGCAACGGCCATTAGCCATATGCCTTGCCATGATCCATTTGTTCTCCCCAGGGCTTCCATCATCCTGGGGCTGTGAGGCATGTGGGACGGGTGACCACCGAGGCAGGCCCGCGCGTGGCTGTTCTAATGGGACACTTTCTTTCCGCAGCAGAAACAAGGCCAGGACACTGTGCCTCCTGCCTTTTGCCTTTCCCCTGTCAGCAAGTCCTCAGCCAACTCCTGCTTCCGAGCTCTCCAGAGCCACGTGCTGCCCGTCACTGCCGCCCCTGGAGACCCTGCCCCGAACATCAGAAGCAGCCAGAGCAGCGGCATTCTGGTCAGAGCTGCTGGAGGGGAAACACTGGGAGTCAGGAGAGAGACATCGCCTTCCGACCCCTGTGTGCAGTGACATCCAGGGAATTCTCCAGTCCAAACGAGAGACGGTCACAAAGCCCCAGGGACGACCGCACGGAGGCAGGAAGAGAGCCCACCGCAGCTCAGGGGGTGTCACCTGTGAGAAGAGGTAAAGTCAGGAAGGCATTGGAAACCCCAAGTGTTGGAGTTGTCAACCACAAAAAGAAGAGACCAGACTGTGACCCGAAGTCAAATGACACCCAAAACCAAAGGTCCCCCCCCCAGGAGAAGCCCTGTGTGTGCAATGAGTGTGGGCGAGCTTTTAGCCGCCAGGCATCTCTCCTTGTCCACGAGAGGCTGCACTCTGGGGAGAAGCCCCACGTGTGCCGAGAGTGTGGGCGGGCCTTTGGTTGGAAGTCTTCCCTCCTTCGCCATCAGAAAACACACTCTGAGGAAAAGACCCACGTGTACCAGAAGTGTGCGCGGGCCTTTAGCCAAAAGTCCGATCTAATCAAACACCAAAGAATCCACTCGGGGGCCAAGGCCTACGTGTGCAAGGTGTGTGAACACGCCTTCAGCCAGAAGTCGAACCTCCTTGTCCACCAGCGCAGACACTCCGGGGAGAAGCCCCACGTGTGCAACGAGTGTGCGCGGGCCTTCAGCCATAAGTCCGATTTAATCACACACCGAAGAATCCACTCTGGTGACAAGCCCTACGTGTGCAAGGTGTGTGAACGCGCCTTCAGCCAGAAGTCGAACCTCCTCGTTCACCAGCGGACACACTCCGGGGAAAAACCCCACGTGTGCGCCGAGTGTGGGCGGGCCTTTAGCCGGAACTCCCATCTCCTCACACACCAGAGGAGACACTCCGGGGAGAAGCCACACGCGTGCGCTGAGTGTGGGCACGCGTTCATCCAGAAGTGCCATCTCCTCGTCCACCAGCGGACACACTCCGGGGAGAAGCCACACGTGTGCGATGAGTGTGGGCGGGCTTTCAGCCAGAAGTCGCCCCTCCTGGACCACCAGAGGACGCGCTGTGGGGAAAGACCACACGTGTGCAAGCAGTGCGGGCGGGCCTTTAGCTGGAAGTCAAGCCTCCTTGCCCACGAGAGGAGACACTCTGGGGAGAAGCCCCAGGGTGCCAGGATTGTGGCAGAGCCTTCCTTTTGAAGTCCCTGCTGATCGTCCACCAGCGGACCCACTCTGGACAAAGGCCACATGCGGGCAACGCAGGTGCGTGTGCTTTCAGCAGGAGGTCACCTCTCCATTTGCAGTAGAGGACACACACTGTGGGAAAACCTCACGTGTGCAATTAGTGTGGGGGAGTCTTTGTGAGGACACACTGTGGGAAAACCTCACGTGTGCAATTAGTGTGGGGGAGTCTCTTATCCATTTGAGGACGCACGAGCTCTGGGGACAAGCTACATGTGTGAAGCCACAAGGTGTCATTGACCTTTTTCCATTATTAGCAATAAGCTACAACTCTTTTTTGGGGGGGGGCACCAGTGCCCTCTGGTGGTGGGAGTAGGAGGCCCAGCCTTTGCTCCTGTGGAGCTGGAATTGAACCTCCATCCCAGTGGGCCGCAGTCCCACGCACAACCACTACGCCACTGGTGCTCAGCCCGCCTCTGGGCCTTTTATGTCAGCTAGTTCTCTGGCTTCAGCCAAAGGGCCACCTCTAACCTTCCTCTATCAGGCTATGCTAAATTTCTTCCACCTTATCTCCTTTGATCTCCCGTTCTCCATACATCTCATCACCCTAAATAAAACCTATTAACTCAACAATCTCGCTCCAACTCGAATAAATCTAACACTGGATGGGCTATGTTTTTCGTCTCCCGATTCAGTCTCTAAGTTTTGCTGAAACCTGTTCACTTTGGGTAACCGTGCTGGGATTTGAAAAACTAGGGACATAGCTTCTAGCGTCACAGCAACACACAAGTCATTCCGGAATGACAAGCTGTCAGTCAAGGGGTAGGTAGGCAGAATAGACGTCCTTACTCTGGTCTCGGCCTGGACACAACTGAGGATGGTTTCATTCAGGGTATGACCTTCTATTAGTCTATGGTCTACTCAATTTAAATAAAGTAGGGTAGAGCCTACTTTTAGTGTAGCATTTTCAACCTGTGGGTTGCACCCCTTTGGGGACTCGAACAACCCTTTCAAAGGGTTTGAGCAATTCATAGCAGTAGCAAAATCAGTTATGATGCAGCAAAATAATTTTATGGTGGGGGGGGGGGGCGTCACCGCACATGAGGAACTGCACTAAAAGGTCGAGGCATTGATAAGGTTGAGAACCACTGCAATAGGTTATTCCTAAGTGTTGAGAGATTGCCTGTGGGATTTGGGAGATGAAAGTAGACCCCTTATCACTCTGCAGAGATGTGGGAAGCCCAAAGAGAGGAGTTATAACCTTTTAGACACTTAGTAAGCCTTCTCGGTGGGGGTGCGATGTCCTGCAATTCACCCAGTAAAGGTGTCTATGAACCCAGGAAGCTACTCAGACAGCTAGAACTTGAGTAAAATCTATCTGCTAGTCTTCCCTAGGGCAAGATCCCTTGTGCTGAGCAGGCTGAGCAAGGTGATTTCTAAGTGCCCCTTGGGGACTGCTGGTCTGGCAGGTGGGAGAGATTTCTGACTTGATAGTTGGAAGGTAAATTGGTTCCACAGAACTACCGAGGGAGCAGGATCAAGGGAGGTTTACAACTAAGTTGGTTGGCTTTTACAACTTCCCTCTGTAGCCTTTGTGGCAATAGGAGTTTGCTGTTTCTCTCCCACCATCCATGAGGTTTGAGGCAGAATTCCTGAGTTTTAGCCTGTTCCTCAGGAGAGTAATCTGGAAGAGGAAGCTGGTTTGGAGAAAACTAAGGCACTCATGGAGACTAGAGAGTTTGTGTTGAGGGTTGTCTGTCCCCTCAACTGCTTGGCTGCCCACGGCAACTTCTGAGTCACCCTAAAGATGTCCTCACTACTGCCACTTCAGCAGGTTTTTGGACAGCTCCTAGGAGTGTCCCGATTTGGCCCTCCAGACTTAATGGGACTTAGCAGCTCCTTGGGAATAAGGATCATTTGGAAAGCTATAGTGGGGCTAGGATGAGGCCTTAGGACTATGTATGTGTGTAGCTTAGACGGCCTAGAAGAGCAGCTGGACACTCAAGGACTACTAAGAAGCTATGAGAGAAGTAAAAATGATCCCAGACACATCTTAGGGGTCCCAAAAAGTGTCTTGACTACAGGTTTTCCTGACATTCCTGTGATAGTGCATGTGCATTCTGCGAGGGGTCCAGGGAAGGAGTTAAGGACAGAATAAGTGGCCCTAGTAGCTAGAAGGAAATTTACTGACCTACCTGCTACAGCTATGCTCACCCAAGGCTCCAGACCAGTAATAGCAATTTCCTGAAATAATACACCATTTAGATTCTCAGAAGTTGCAGACTCATGGGAGGTGGGTGGGGGGCCGCTGATCCCCTCCTAGGTCTTCCCCATAAGACAGAGCACTGGCCATTGGCTAGTTTGTTTTTAGCAATAGCATGGCCCTTGCAGAGGCCTATTCCTGTTAGGGAAGTCCCTTGCATTGGTTTCTGTAAGTCTCCTGCCAATATCCTGATTTTATTAGGTTTCTCGGGGAGGTAATATCTCGTTCCTTGGCGTCACATGAGAAGAATTCACACAGAAGCCTGGTTTGTAATCCAAGTGGGATTTTATAAAGGACAAGGAGACGTTTTAGGTGTTAGAGTCTCATTAAGAGTTCACCCTGTTTCAGGGAAGCAAACCAAACCTTGTGGAAGTAGCGCTGGGGATCCACAACAGAACATGGACAATGTGGGATGGCGCACCCACGCGTGGTGACCTGAGGCCAGAGAACAAGCATGCTGTCAGAGTTAAGTGTAGGAGCTGGGTCAAAGGAAGAAAAAGCGGGCAGCGATCCAGCTGCCAGGAAATTTCAACCTCTGTCGGGAGGCGTGGTTGAAGGTATTGGTCGGTCTCATTGGCTAAATTAAGCCCACCTGGGTGGGATCATGAGTCTGGGTCTCATTTGGGCTGTATAGTTCTAACGCCCACCGGATATGGGTGGGGCCTGAATTGGAGCATGCCCAGTTAAAGTCTTTATGGGTGGTTAATGCTCACCTGGTTTTTCTTCCCAACCTCCTGTAGGAGGGCATAGGAGGGACAACCCCTCTCCATCCCTATCCTAGTTACCTAACAATTTTGGTGCGCCTGTTTCTTTAACAGGTGTTACTAGCCTTCCCAAGTTCTGGGGTGGAAGGACTGCACTCCACTCCAGGTTCTGCTTAGTGTTGTGAAACGCTTCTTTAGGTTTGTTTTTTTTTTTTGCTCCTGGAATGGTTCAACCCTTCAAGTGGATTTCAAAGACCTTGGCTAGAAGGGCCATATTAAACCGTGCACGGCATCATACTGTTTATCTTCAGCTTTAAACTGTAAAAAACAAAAGGAGGCAGCTTAGCAAAAGAAATCCCATTTTTGGGCTGAGCCCCGGTGACGTAGTGGTTGTGCGCGGGACTGCGGCCCACTGGGATGGAGGTTCAATTCCAGCTCCACAGGAGCAAAGATTAGGCCTCCTATTCCCACCACCAGAGGGCAGTGATGCCACTCCCCCACCCCGAAAAAAAAAAGAAATCCCATTTTTTTAGCTGCTGAAGGACCTGCCTCCTTCCCCCTCCCATCCAGGTAGGTCCCACTAGTGATTGATTTTAGAATGTACTCTCATGTACCCAGGTCCTGGACACTAAATTTAGGCTATTCTATTCTTCAATATATCATTTGTTTTAATATTGCTCCTTTTGGTGTGCTAATCTGACCGGTGTAGTTAATCTTGTTACGGTAACCAGGATGGTATAGTCAATTTTGGTACTGTTTCTTTTGTGATGAGGAACGGACCTTGAAATTGCTCTTCAAGTTACCATAGTGTTATCATCAATGCCGTTCACGCTCCATTGCCCTAAAGAATTTAACTTTGCTTTCTGCTTCTGCTTACGCTGGCCTGGATCCTAGACAGGTGATAAATGGAGTAGCTGCCTTGAAAGGAGGACTGCAATGTGGACTCAATCAACGGCCTTTAGATTCTAGCTGGCTGGTTATAACCGAGTAAAGAGTCTTCCAAAATTATCAATGCATTATAGTGGCTATCATTTATGAGGGCTCATAATGAAAGGGCACGGGACCCACCAACAAGCCAACAAGCTGGTCTCCAGCTGTGTAAACCTCCTGCATCAGCCTATCTATGCCTTTGGTCTTTTTTTTTTTTTTAGGGGGGGGGGCGCATCACTGCCCTCTGGTGGTGGGAGTAGGAGGCCCAGCCCCACTGCTGGAATTGAACCTCCGTCCCAGTGGGCCGCAGTCCCGCACACAACCACGACGCCACCGGGGCTCAGCCCCTATCTCTGCCTCTGTAACGGTGATAGGCACAGATCAGAAGGAACACTGCATTCCCCAGTGCTTTCTGTCGGGATTTTAACGTCACGGGGTCGCGATCCCTCTGCGACAGGCGAGGAAACCCACCTGGTTCTCCCAAATAAGTGTACGTGAGCCAGAGAACCCAGCTCCACTTCTGCAGCGGAACCGGGTGTGCAACGCCTCCTCTCCAACCCCAGCGCCTGGCGCCGAGTCCTCCACGGCGGGCCGCCCCGCGCGCTGACGTCATCCGCGGCCGCCGCGCGCGCTGACGTCACCCGCGCGCCGAGGCGCCGATGCGGAAGTGGCCCGCGTGAGCCGAAGCGGCCGTCTTCCCGAGCGTCGTTTCCGACGTGGGCGGAACGAACCGAGACTTTCCGAGGGACCCGCACCTTCCTTGAGGATCGGTCTGTCAAGACGAGGCGAGGCTGTCACCGCAATGGCAGCTGTCCGGTAAAACGCCTCTTTTCCCACCAACGAGTCGCGTGACGGCGGGCGAGCGCCCGGGCCGCGTGGATTCTGGGAATGGTAGTTCTACGGCCATTCCGCGCGGCTGAGTGAGTGGAAGGAAGTTTCTAGGGAGTGTTGACCCCAGAATGCCTCCCCCAACCCCCGCCCCCACGCCCCCAACCCCCCGGGGCGAGAAGGGGCATCGGGAAAGGTCCAGCCCGGTGGTTAGGTCTCAGATGGACATCGGCGCGCGGGAGATTGGACTGGTGGTGGGGGCGCGGGTCTGTGCCCTGACCCCTCAATGCCGAGGGGCACGACACAAGGGGCAGGTTTGGGACAAGGAAATTGGGTAAGACACGGCCTTGAAACCTCGGCGGTCACGACGCGGACCTGCCGACCCGGATCAGGGTTTGGGGACAGGGGTGCGAAAGTTGACATTTTTCTTCTTTAAGAGCCAGTTATTAGTCTTGCAGAAATGGTGGCAGAGAGGGTCGTCGTTTCCGTGCTACTTAAAAGAGCCTGGGGATCAGGTTTCAATCGACTAACACCCAGTTTGATGTAGAGTGCAACTAAAATTATAAAAGCCTTGGGTCCTACTAGGCGTTTATTGGTTGAGAATGCTTTCTGGGTAGTTTGATTCTGGAATCCCGTAGTTAACAGGCACATCATCGGTGTGTTTGGTTTGGGTCCAGGCTGGCTACTGCCCAGAAGAAGGCCAGGTGGCCCTGGGGTTCAGGGCTCAGCAGCTAATTGAAAGGTGAGTAACTTCAGGCTCACTATTCAGCTATTCCACAAGAAAAAATTGCATAGCTGCTTCCCTTAAGGATGTGTTATCATCTTCTTGGTTCAAATTCACAGGGACTGTGTGCCCAGCAGAAGTCCTGCCCAGTCCTGCACCATCTATAGACTCCCTTTGTTTGATTCATTTTTGCTCCTACTCTGTGAGTTCCATTTCCTTGACGATCTTCCTCTTTGTCACGCTCCTTTGTCAAAGATGCTGTGTTGGTCTGAATATGCTAGAGAAACAAATCCATAGAAACTCACATGTAGGGCTGAGCCCCGGTGGCGTAGTGGTTGTGCGCGGGACTGCAGCCCACTGGGATGGAGGTTCAATTCTAGCAGAAGGGCCAGATCTCCTACTCCCACCACCGGAGAGCAGTGATGCCCCCCCCCCCAAAAAAAAGAAACTCATATGTATACGAAAGGGTTTTATATACAAGAGGAATTGAACATTGAGAACACATCTCAGCCCAGTCCAGATCAAGTCCATACGTCTGGGATTAGCTTATATGTCCGATGCCAATCTATATAAAGTCCTGTCCTGACTCACAAAACACATGCAAGGACGCTGAATGCAGGATGATCACAGGCGAGAGGGTAGAAAGCCTTTGGATCCAGTGGCATTGTAAGCATCTCAGCTCTGGCGCTAGTCTCCACGTGGCTTCCCCAGCACCCAAGGCTGCATCAGGGTAGGTCCATGTGGTTTCTCCTCAGGGATGTCTCATAGGGAATGGATCTTCTGCCTCCAAGTACGGGGAAAAATACAGGAGTTCCCAGAATCCTCAGGGTCTGGCTATACTTTCTTCAAGACAGATTTGTTGTTCTTCTGACAGCCCACTAGACTTCCAGTATTCCTTACCAATACCAAAATGCACATGCATCAGTTCTTCATGGTCAACTAACTCCCTGTCCAACTGTCACCTGCCTGAGTCCATTGAAAAGATCATGGCTGGGGTCAGGCGCTCCTTAGTTCTCAAAGTGACATCCTTGCCCTTCAGCACTGTAAAGCAGTCTTGGGCAACTGACTTTCCCAACACACCAAGTCATGTAACTTCTTGACTTTTACTTCCATAAGCATTGACCTTGAATCCAGACCAAGGGGAAACCTTGACGGCATCAACCTTGACTCAATCTTTGTTTAGTTGGTTTTCTTGAGGGGGGGCATCACTGCCCTCTGGTGGGAGTAAGAGGCCCTTGCTCCTGGAGAGCTGCTGCTGGATTTGAACCACCAACCCAGTGGGCCGCAGTCCTGCACACATCCAGTACACCACCAGGGCTCAGACAATTTTGACTCTATTTTAATGTTGTCTACTGGATGAGTTGTGAGGACTTCTTCACAGTGATTTCTAAGACTATTGTGTGCTTCTCGTGATTTATCAGCTTTCTGAAACATTTCATATTCCATCAAGTTTGGGAGCCTTATTTTTTGCTAATGCCTTCAGTGTACCTTAGACTCTTAAATATCATTCTTTTTTTTTTTTTGGGGGAGGGCATCACTGCTCTCTGGTGGTGGGAGTAGGAGGCCCAGCCCCACTGCTGGAATTGAACCTCCGTCCCAGTGGGCCGCAGTCCCGCGCACAACCACGACGCTACCGGGGCTCAGCCCTTAAATATCATTCTTGATCACATGTTATTCCTTGAAATGGTTAAATGTCAAGCAGTTCATTTTGGTATGGTGACTCTTTGTTTCCCTCCTGTCTCCTGCTGCTTCCTGCATCGTGTAGAATTTTGCCCCTGGAATCCTTCAGTGTTGAACTTGAGGCTTGAATTTTTTCTTCAGCTCTTTCAGTTTGAGTTAGTGATGTTGAGTGTGTCCTTCCTTCTAGGATTTCTGACTTCAGGTCTTTGCTTACTTTATTATAACACTCTGCCTGCACTAGCTGCCCTTTGAAATGTTCTACTTAGAGTTTTTCTTATTTTGACATCGTTATTTCTTCTGTTTGCTGTAGCTACTCTATGTTCAGAAGTAAATTTCAGAGTCTTTTCTGACCATACTCTGATTCTTTTCTCTCTCTTGTCCTTTTAATAACCCTTTGCTTTGTTCATGTATGATGTGCTTGATGTCATCCCACAGTT
>PVJH01038003.1:0-17492 GCA_004026705.1 Nesogale talazaci | reverse complement strand
AAAAAAAAAAACAACCTTTGCGAGTGGGGTGAGGTGGGGAGATGGGCACTAGTATTTGAAATTACATTTGACTAAGCAAAGTGTGCCTTTTAAATTATATTTCTACTCACATAATAGCTGATTGCCTGACATGAAAAATGTTAATAAAGACATTGATTAGCCGTAGCCTGGGGGAAGAAGTTCCTGTTGTGTGACTGTGCACTCAAGTTGCCTCTTCTGTGAGAGGTTTTGTTCCCTCCTGATTTTGTTTTTGCTAAGATTCCTGTACTCAACCCCATAAAATGCTGGCATGTATTCTGGGGTATGAATACTTTAGGAAGCAAAGTGACAAACCTAGCTAGAAGTTACTTTTCAATTGTCACATAGGAATACAGTAAAACATAAAAAACAATTTTATTTAAGTGCTGTGTTACTTTTAGATTTTCCCTTTGTATCCTCTTAAGGAGTATTATCATTGTGTATTTTGAAAAGTTGTGACTTTATATGGAAATCACTATTAATTAAGAGATTGGAATTCTTTCCATGTTTCTACTACAAATTGTGAGATTGACTCTTCCTTAAGAGAAAAAGTTTCACATTCTTTAAGAGTCTTTGGAGGTTATAAAAAAGGAATTTTGTACCTCAAGGTTTGAATTAAGTGACAAATAATTCAATATTAACCGAAGTTTTTCAGTAATATAAAAATCTTGATCAGAAGGGAGACAAAATACAAGTTAGAACAAAAAGATATAAATTAGAATAAAACTCAGAGGTACTTTAACTTTTTGATTCTCAGCTATCTTATTTAGAAAAAAAATTCTTCCATATATATTTTTTTAACTTCAAGATTCTCAACAGAGAACTAATCTATGCCACTTGGGCAGATTCAGGGTAAACTGAGGGAAAATATGGTCTTGTCTGTTAGCTCCATAAAAAAGTGGATTGGCAGAATACTGGTTGAGTAGGGAAAGGGTGAAGCCACAAGAGGATAAAGCAGCCGGCCAATCCCATGGTGCAATTAGGTTCAGGAGTTCAAAGAAGCATTCTGAGTTTCCCAGATAGAGCCAGTGCTCTTGACACTCGGGAAAATGGCATCTGGCTCCTTGAAAACAACTTCAACAGCAATCAGCCCCAACGACCTCAATGAAAAAATAGGGGAAACAAAAGGCAAAGTCAGAAAATGTCCTGAATCTAAGGACGTGCACAGAAGGTGCAGACATTGATCTGCGACAGAAAGGAATGTTCCGGAGGGTGAAGGGAGACATCGTACGGTGTAAGACATGAACAAATAATAATTTATAAATTAGAAAGGGTTTGTGAGGGAGGGGAAAGCTGAGGAGCTGATACCAAAGGCTCAAGTAGAAAGAAAATGTTTGGAGAATGATGATGGCAGCGAATGCACAAATGTGCTTGACCCGAGGCACTTTTGTTGTTCTTACCTCGAAATCCTATAGTTGCAGTTACCCAGCAAAATATTAATACATAAACAACAACAACAACAACAACAACAACAAAAGTGGATTGGCCTTTTCTCTGCAGGGGGCAAAAGGGGAAAATATGGCTTTAGTGGGTTTAATTGGCATATCTTCAATTGAAATCTGACTTAAATTCCTAATTTTTCCCCTAAAGAACCTAGGTGAAAACATATCTCAGGTTCTCACCCGAGAAGATCTTTACCTAGCATCTTTCAGAGGTTAGCTGGAGGACACCGTCAGGCATTTCCATTCCTGGGAGGTTCCCCTTGTGGATGCTAGCCAGAGACTGGCAACACAAATGCCCCCTCCATTCTGTGGGAGGAAGAGGGGGTCATCCTTCAGTGCACAGCCCCGCAAGCCACGTGGGGCAGCTCTGCTCCTTCTTCCAGAGCTGCTCCGAGTCAGAATGGTCTCGGTGGCAGAAGGTCTTGATATGGGGGGCATGTTTCGGGAGGCAGTACCAGGAATGAGAGTGTGAGATCTGGGCACCGTGCAAGCCGGTCACAGCTGCAGTCCTGTCACGTCTCTGACCTCCTTCCTAACTCAAACTAAGCTCTGCTTCCTCTGTAAAAAGGAGAGAACAGCAGCGCACACTTCACATGCTTCTTGTGGGGATTCCACAGGAAATAAATAAAATGTGCTTAGAATAATGCTTTTCACGTAAGAAGCATTCAATGGGTATTAATCAATCATTAGCACCCTTTGGGATATATTAATAGCTAGGTTATTCTAGGTATCTAAGTCATCAAAATTCAGTTCATAAAAGTATGGTCATGGGCTGAGCCCCGGTGGTGTAGTGGTTGTGCGCGGAACTGCGGCCCACTGGGACGGAGGTTCAATTCCAGCAGTGGGGCTGGGCCTCCTACTCCCATCACCAGAGAGCTGTGATGCCAAAAAAAAAAAAAAAAGTATGGTCATCAGAAAGGTATATATGTATGTATGTATATGAGGGTCTTAGCAACACAAGCTTCAGTATAAGTTCACAAATTCTGTAATGAGATATGACCACACTTGGGGGTGGGGTGAGAGAGAATTAATAAACCGAAAATAGACACATTAAAAAAGTAAAACGAGAATCACCCCTTCATTTGCTGGATGTGTTTAAGAAAACACTAGTATTTTTTCCTATCAGAAACAATGCCACTTCCAAGAGAAACATTTCTCTGCTGAAGGTGTAGTCTGTATATTTCTATTCAAGAATGTGGATTATGTAGAAAAAAACCCTGCAGTATTGGACAGTTCCTGAGCTACAAAAACAGGAGTTCATGTAGTATATCCCACTCTCAGGCCTTCCAATTTGCTTTGACCTCCAGAAAAAGCAGGGGTAAACTTTAAAGCTTCACTGATTTCAACTACATTGGTAATTCAGATTAGCATACATGCTTATGCTTTGTATCTCCTCTGGTTCTTTACCATTTTAAGAGTCTAGAGACACATGTTTTTTGAAATGCATGCAGAAGAAATATATGCCCAGTACAGAAGCATTCTTTTCTACCTAAAATGGTAATTGGATCAAATGGGAAAATGTATTTGAAGTAGTTTATAACATAGATACCAGTACATTTGAATCCACTGGCTTTCGATGCACTGAAAATTTCTGGACTTCTTACGATTATTCTTTAAATTCTCCCCATAATGCTGAGAGTAAGACTCAAGAGTTCTTCACTAATCAGGTCTCCATTTAGCTCTTTATCCTTTCCTTTCCTGAATGCCCCAGATGAAGAGTCTTACAGCTCGCGGAATCTGTTATCCTGTCTGTCCTCCTGCCTCTGATTATTATGCTGTGCCCATGACTGGCAATGCTCACCCCCTCCCAACCCAGTTAGACTTCACTAAATCTTCCTTCTACTGCATGGGTCAGCTCAAGCATCACTTTCAAACACATTCTTCTCTCAAAACCCTATTTGATCAAAAGGACTTCTCACCTGAACTACCCTGTTAGCTTTCCAATTACGTTTTTGTCACTGAACGGACATTTCTCTAATTCATCAGAGAACCTAAATGAGAAGTCACACCTCCTCATTACCCTGCTGCTGAGAAACACGGTCTAGGATAGCCCCCATTGAAGCCCCTAGTATTGAATATTATTAGGTCTAAGGCTATCCCACATAATCTAAGAAAAAAAAATATGATGGAAATGAGGGGAAAATGTTTTTGTAAACCTACCATTTTCTTTAAAGGGTACTTGGGATGAAGAATTTCCAGAACTATGCATAGTCATTCCTGTGATATAAATTACATTATTAGACATTTTACAAAATGGTTAGACACTAGATAATTTCTTCTGATAAAATCAATACGAATGTGTAAAACATTAAGGCAGCAATAACATTCCTTTCATTTACACTAAGAAAAAGAAGACTTTCCAGAATGAGCATAGAAACTATTCTTAAAAATCCAAGTTAAATGCATAACTCTGTTTTGCAGAGTAAGTTTAAATGCAAATGTATTATCTCTGACAACTATAAAATGATCAAACAGATGGGTTTTACAGGGTCATGTTAAAAGAATATTCAGGATTCAATAAGAATGATTAAACTTTGTGAAAAACCAAAGCAGAAAGCAAATTCCTTTGATGGGTGAGTTTTAGTCTGATTTTCCTTTGTTTTGACGAACTGTTAGGCTTTGGAGTTATGTGATGAAGTCTCAGGTAGATCAATGCCTTCCTCATACAAATGGCTCTGAATTTATGAGAGCCCATTATAGATGAGCACATATATCTTTAAGTTTCTTCTAAAAGATTGAGTCAGCCCTTCCTACCCTATTATTCTGGGCTGTCAAGAATCTCTACTTAGGCTATTTCTAAGTGACTTAGCAATTAACAAATGTGTCGACTTTTCAGTGCAGGCACATAAAGGTATGGAGAAAGAAGGTAAGCTGGCTTGTGCTGACCTATGCCATATACTTGACCAGTGTCTTCAATGGGTGAGTCTGATTTCTTTCGGGGTTTCTATTTAAACTATTTAACACTCACTTTCATAACAGAATATTGTCCTTTACTTTTTCCTTCCTTCCTTTCTTCTTTTTTCTCTCTCTTTTAATAACTGACTCATAGTGAACTTGATGGAGTTATGGAAATCTGTATTAACAGAATAATGTCACTTTCCATGTATTCCTAAATAATAATACAGAATTCCCTGTTAATTCATTTATTCCATGTACTCCTACTCCAATTACATGATGAAAAATAATTCTCAACTTTGGATAATTAGGACTATATGATTTGATCTCTGGGTCTAAAGTTTAGTTGAAGTATTTAATAAAACCATAGTAGTAAAGGGTTTCCTTATCTCCTTGTTGTGCACTATTTTGAGTTGTCGTCTAGACCTTAAGCACTCCGTGGAGAGACTGACTCCAGTACATTACCTTTTTTATGATGCATAAAGCAATGGGAAAGGCACACAACTGCTATAATATTTATTAGCCCTTAGAGCGCTGGGGGAGCTTGAAGACTTATCTATCCACTCTAAGACATTTCATAAGAATGACAAAATCATCCATTTGTATTTTTAGTTAAAATTCCATTTATATTACACAAAAGGTACCCTAAATAAAACTTGCTGTTAAACAAATGTCAGCATTCTAGGAATTCGCTCACACAAGCTTGAAGGAAAAAGCCAAGGTGTGCGATTTGAAGCAAGGGTTCAAGAGTTCTCTGTTCCCAGCAATGCCACCAGTGAGCAAGAAGTGATGAAACACTCGCCTGTGCCAGAAAGCCATTTTTCATTGGATTTGACAAATGTTACGTAGACTGAAATTTCATACTTTTGATTGGGGGCACAAAACCAAGCAAAAGATTGCTTGGCAATTAACATGGTGTCATCGACATTTCAGTGCAGGCCCACAAGGTATGGGAGAAAGAAGGTAAGCTGGCTTGTGCTGACCTATGCCATATACTTGACCAGTGTCTTCAATGGATGAGTCTGATTCCTGTTTCCTCCTCTCGGGGCTTCTATTTAAACTTGCCAAAGACTTTGAACTAAAGGGAAAAAAGGAAGGTAGGAGGGGGAGGTGTCAATGTAAAAAAATGTATATATATACACATGTATATACACACATATATATATGGTGAAAATAATAAAACGTCAAAACAACATGTATGAAATGTAGAATTTACAAAGATATACAGTTTGGAGTATTTAATAATGTTCTTACTTATTAAGCTTTGTGAATCCTGCCACAGAATCTGTGTCAGATCTCGCCATCTGGTGAAGGGGCTTTCCCACCAGCTCCTCAATGGTGTGTGTTGGGGACTCCACAGTGACCAGGGCATTTTTCCGATGTGGATAGAGAGAGGCCTGACTGAGATCGTGGTATGATTTACTCATCCCTCTAGGCTTTTCCTCCCAGGAAGCTCTGCCACTCTTCTCTTTGGAACTGTTTTGGAATGGCTGGTAAAGCGACCACTCTGAGCAGGACAGCCTCTTCAGAATCTCTGCTTGGACTGACAGGGGTCGAACGGCCAGCTTGTTCAGCGTGCTGCTGGCCAGACTGCCAGTGCTGATTGCTCGTCCCATATTAAATCCTCTAATAGACTCCGCTGGGAGATTCAGGCTTCTAAACGAAGCTCTCTCTACAAGGAAATAGGATGGCTTTACAAGAAGGAAAACACTGCAGTACCTTTATGAGAAGAGTCATTTTAATAGAGTTAATACAGCATGCAGTTTTTTAATCACTCTCATTGTCAGCCCAAGTAGGCAGCTTTCAAAGTCTGGCAATCAAAGATTTTTACAAAGGAGGTTTGAAAATTGAAGGGCTCATGCCATCTCACCATCCTTGCCATTTTCTCAGAGGCAATGCCTGCTTTCCTACTTCTGTTAATTAGTCTCTTGGATCTATCAGCGGTTGGACGTTCAGGCTGATTAATCCTAGGTTTCCAGTGATGGGTCTCAATGAGAAACGAGAAAGGCATTCGGCAGAGACTACGCGAGTCTCTACTCTACAGTGTCAGCAAAGCAAGAATGGGGAGAGGGAGAGGAGAAACCTAAGGGGGGAGGGTGTCAATTATGAGGAAGGCATGCCAATAAAAGAAGCTGTTCAGAGGAGAGTTTGGGCCGGAGGAAAAAAAAATGATTATCCTATTATGGAAAGTTTTAGATGTAAGGTGGTGATGGATGCATTGAATATACTAAAATGTCATTATCATACACTTTAAATGAGCCAATTGAATAGTGTGATTATATTGCAATAAAGCTTACAGATAATAAAAATAAGTAAAAGCTTAAGCAACCGATTTCTTTAGTTATTTGACACTACCATGCCAATCCACCTTTACCATGGTTTCACTGAGATGCAGTAGCCACGGGGACCACTACATTAGAGAATTTTAGAACAACACAATTCTTTCATATAAATAAAGGACTAGGACCAATGATGTAGAATTATTTAGTTGTTCAGGCATTAGTCATCCACATTCCAATGTACCCTTCTTTGGTCCCCTAAAAATAGCATGTTCTACAAGGAATATAGTTTGGCTACTATGTAAAGTATCTGGACAAAGTTCTTATTGAAAAGATGATGCTAAATGATTACTCGCTTAGAACGTTAGATTCTATCTATCATCTAATTTGTAAAAGTATACTAACTGATATCTCTTCACTGGCATAAGCAAGCAGGAAGGGTAAGGGTCAAGGCATAATTTCATCCCAGGCATAAGCAAGTAGGAAGCCATTGAAAATTTTTAATATTCATACATCTGAAATTTCTACTAATAATCATGCCCCTTAGTCATGAGGGAAACCAACCCTCAATATTCTTTCTCTGAAGCACACATAGTCACCAAGTGAAAATGTACACTAACAAGGTGGGTCAGACCTTGCTTTAAAATTCCTAAGATCAAATTTAACTTAGAATATGGAGTTCTTCTTAGAGCGGTGGCATGATTTCTATTTTCTTTCATTTGGGGAGTAGTCTTTAATCAAAGACACAAAATCGAGTCTTGGGTCTCACAGAGATTGAATTACTACGAGGAACATGCCTTTATATCCAAAAGACTTCTTCACCCTTTTGGAAAATGCAGAACAAATTTTAAGTAGAAGCATGACAGGCAGTTTACTTTAGGCCTTCTCTGTTTTGTGAACTTACCAGGAGTGTGTTATTGACATCCAGTCATAGCCTGTTCTGAGTAGGGCTTAACACGCCGCGTGTATTTACCTGACAGGTGTATGACCTGCCCACTCACCTGGTCTGCCCTACTTAATGCCTCTCACCTGGAAGACTCCGACATGGGCTCTCAGTACCAGAAAGGACTTCAGAATCAGCTTATATTCTAAAATCAATGCTTCAGATTTCAACTCAAAGGCTTGCTATTGCTAGTTTCATACAAAGGTGGCCATTCATACTACACTATCTGCTTCTTTTCTTCAAATAGCTATGATGTTCAGAAAAAAAAAAACCAAAAAACAACCTCTATCTTATTTCCTAGTTCCTCACCAGGAAAAGTTTGGACTTAATGTCTACTAAACTGGCTAGTATTCTACAAGTCTGAAGTAGTTGTAGACATTTTTCATCCCATTGACCTTCTACAGGAGACACCAGTTATTTTCATTTGTATAGGATGCAGTGGAGTACTACCCAACTATACCACCCACTGACCTGCTACAGAAGACAACTAGTATATAGTTGGGGAATCAGACAGTTGTAAAGTATGCTACAATTAGTCCAAAGATTGGCATTTCAAACCCACTCAGAGAGTCCTTGGAGAAAAGGGCAGGGACTCTGCTTCTGAAAGATCAAAACCAATGGGAATCAGCCAGTGGAATACCAGTCTGCTATCTAACACACAGCTTCTCCATGAGTCTAAATAATTTTGACAGGAAATAGGCTGGTACTTCATACCTAGCTAACAAGGCAAGCATTTACATCTAATCTGATTCTAAGCAGAAAATAATTTCCTTAAATGGTTTAAGAAATCTGGGAAGGATCTAAGTAATATTTTACTTAAAAATTTAAAATGCTTTCACTTACGAATCCAAGGATATCTAGCTATTGGGATTGTAGAGCGAAATTTGTGAAAGTAGGATATACTGTTTCATAGATAAAAGCGATAGAAACTCTAACTATGTTAGTTACTTCAGGAGGGAAGGAGGTGGTAATGGAAGTCACTCAGGAGGGGAGGTGGAAATAGAAATAGCGATGAAATTGGTGATGATGGTATTGGTAATAATGATGATAAATTTTTATTGAAAACTTACTGTGCCAGACATTTTTCTAAGTGCTTAACATGCATGAACTCACTCCTTTTTACAACATTATAATGTGGGTGTAACGATTGAGATGATCATTTTTACAGAGGGGGAAATGAAGCAAGAGAGTTTAAGTAACTTACCCAAAGTTTCCCTGTTTTGTAGGCAGCAGAGTCAGGTTTTAACTCCTGGTGAGCTGGTTCTAGAGCTTATGCTTAAAACTATTACTTAGTATATTATACTTCGGTTTAAGAAATGCTGAAGATGGAAAGGGGGACTTAATACTTTTGCATTCTCACTGTTTTTACTCTATCTGTAATGATGCTATCTTCCACTGTGCAATTTTAGTGTACATTAAACAGGATTCTAATCTTGGTAGAAAAGCTGATGGTTCTAACAAGTATGACATTTCACTATACTTTGACAATAGGAATAACACACATTTTTAGGAGAGCAAAGCAGGGAAAGAAAAAAATATGGTGATCATAGCAATGGCTATATTTTAGCAAGGCATAAAAATCCTTACTTAAGAAGAAAACCTGTTAAAATGCTGATTCCAGGGACACACTTCCCAAAGATTGTGTTTCATCAAGTTTAAGGTGAGTTCCTAATATCTTCTCTTTTGAAAGCTTATACTTCCACCCTCACACCTTCATACAGATTCGAAAGGGTTGAGAAACATCTACTATTTCTCTGACCATCACATCCATTCTGATCCTAGTGAGAAAATATCTTCAGTGAGATTTCAGACTGTGAGAAAGTTCAGGTAAGGAATTCATGAGGGTTCTGTTGCACAAGGTAATTAGAGCTAGTCCACTAATTATAATTGTTATTTTAAAAATCAAACTCCTAAAAATGTTTCACTCAGGTTTCTAAAACTTTACTGTGCAAAACTGGATTCTGCTTGTCTTTAATTTACCTGTGGGTCATGCACAGTAAGCTTTAAAAGTTTCTGTTCTGAGTTCCTCCCTCCCCAAATTACTTAGTGTCGTCTGATGATGGCTTTTGTGAAGACACTGACAATATTACCACAGCCATTAATATTGGGTACTGTGGTTAATGATCTCAGCCTTATGGTATGGATAAACCCAAATAAAACTAACAAGGGGCAGGGCTGAGCCCCAGTAGCATAAGTGGTTGAGTGCGGGACTGTGGCCTACGAGCTTGGCAGTTCAAATTCAGCGTCGGCTCTCAGGAGCAGCACTGGGTAGCTCCCATGACCACCAGAGGACAATGATGCCCCAAAGCAAAAAAACAAAACAAAACAAAAACTAACAAGGGGCAAAGCTATCACCCACTAAGCTGCTATGGTATGTATCTCCACCCCAACTCCTTGCTTTGTTCCCCATGATGTCTCACTCCTCTGGAAAATCAGCCCATTCATTTTCAACCTACAGAAATTATTTCTGTCCCTCATATTCCAATTCAAATGTTATTTCTCAACCATTCTAGCCTTTCATCTACCTCTTGTCTTGTTATACAAAGTACTCAAGAATCTATCTGATATGATCTTCTATCATGTAAAATCTTACACTACTACTTTTTATTAGTTTCATTTAAATTGGTATTGCCTTCCCAAGTAGTGTGCAAGTGCACTGAAGATAGAGAACAGAGAGATTATACTTGTACAGCATTTCCTTTGGCTAGACTACTGCTAAGCACAAAATAGAACTTTCCGCAGACACTCTTTAATCTTGGTATTCTGGGTGTGGTTTTCACACTGAATATATAGTCGAAATCTCTGCTTCATTGGTGTCATCTTGATAAAGTGGATAAAATCATTTAATGCCTGAGTGCCTTATAAATGCTCAAATGAGAGTGCTTTCGAAATCTGCAGGAAAAGTCATGCATGCTTCCTAAAGGCATCTGTTTCCTTACCAATATCTTGGGCATCTTGGTTGCTCTGTCTTGCTCTCATCTGTAGCTGGAACTTATGCTGGGAGGAGCAGAGATGCAGCAGGTACTGGCATACTTTACTGTTATCTGTCTGGAAGGAGTGTTTTATTCCATCTGATGTATTTTGCAGTGTGATTTTCTTTTTCTATAATATTAACCATGAGTATTAATAATTGGGAAATTTATCAGATTTTTTACATAACTAAATTCTGTGAACTGTAATTAATAGGTAGAGGCATTATTTATATTTCACATCACTAGGCAAAGGTAATCCCTTATTCACACCTAATATAAAAATATATCCTATGCTACATATACATTAATATTATTTGTCAGATTTAGAAATGGTAGCACAAACCAGACTGTCTTCCAGTCACCAGCAATGTAAATGAGGTTTTCTTTAATGACATTATTGGTCTTTTGAGTTTACACCGCTGTTTAAATGAGAAATGACAAGAAATACTTGTTCTACTCCTGTGAGCAAGAAAATCTGACATTCATGGGGGAGGGGGAGGTAGAAACACTCGAACACCCATCGGGTTAGGGCAACGGTGTTTCCGTGTTTCCCTAAAACAATCATCAGGTCAATTCTGACTCACAGAGACCCTGCAGGATAGAGCAGAAGTGCCCCCGTGGGTTTCCAAGACTATCAGTCCACAGAGGAGCAGATGGCCTCACCGGGCTCCTGGAGAGCGGCTGGCAGTCTTGAGCTGCGGCCTTACTGCATGCAGCTCACTGTGTAACCCACTATCCAACCAGGGTGCCCTTTTGATGTTTAGGTCTCCCAATTATGTTCAAAATACTATGTGCAGTTCATGAGTTTATATAACCATGATAGCAAACTGTTCCGTTTTCTACTTCTACCTGCGAGAGTACAGACACTGAAACCAGAAACCTATGAAAGTCCTGGAACGAGTTCATGAAATCCATTAAATCGCTGGGTCATGGGAATTCAATTAGCACTGCTGAGAGGACTTACCTCTTGGGCACGGCATGGTTGCTAGGGGTTATGATGCTTATCTTCCTAAAGTACATTAAGAGGTTCCTCCATGTGAGAAGTTACTACCTTGAAACATTTTTGACTTAACAGATTAGTCCAACTGTTTGCAATTTAACTGAAGTTAACTGAGCATATAACCAGCTAGGAATGTAGAGTACTTTTTCTAAAGTTACATGCTGGGAAAACTAGAAACAAACAAAACCTCAGTGATATTTCTATAATTAACAAAGAAGAGTTACATAGTATTAGGACATAGTACCCCTACTGAATGGTAAGGTCTAAGTTTTATGTCAGAAAATTCAATCTGCTACATTGAAAACTGACAATATTTGTTTCAAAATAAAATACTAGCGAAAGATTGAACAGACATACAGAAAAAGAAATCTTCTTGGTTTCCCGCCAAGGAAAACGAAGGACTAAAGTGCGAATTCCATTGTGAACCTCAAACACAAGGACACCTTTAGAACAGACTCCAAGCAATATTCCTGTTTGCGATTTTTTCTCTGGGTGCACCCGGTGAAAATGAACCCCATATTCTGTCAGTCTTTGGCAGACCTGTTGGAATAATATCATAGCATAGAGTCAAACACTGGCAAAAAGGGACATATAGATATTGAAGTTCTACCCAGATAATTAAATGTAGAAATGAGAGTCTTCAGCAAGTGCAGGTGTGGGTTCATCACAGCTTTCTCTCACCACTCTCCAGCATCTCAGCCACATGACTTAGGAAAGTTAGAGTTCCTCTTTGAGCTTCAGTTCTCTTGTTTCCAAAACGGGAATTAAAATTCAGCCATATGTAGCTTAATTATTCACCTAACATAGTCTGTGAAATTCGAAGTCATGTGATTGGGGTGGTGCATGAACCCTGTATTGTATAACGCTAGGCTCTGGATTATCAACAAGTTTCCTGCCTAAATCTGTCATTAAGTTGAATTCGTAGGTACAGTTCACATTTAATGGCAGTCAATGCCTATCGTTCTAGGGGAAAAAATTAAAGAAACACTTCCAGGTACAGTAGGACATCTTTCATACAGTACAAGAATAACAATGTTTTCAGAGTAGTGCCTGTTTGCTACTATGAACCACTATATGTCCCAAGATTTTAATATACTAGGCCTTGCAAGGGTTGGGACCACAGGTGTTAGGCAGTGCATGATGGTCTAGGGCTTTAGTCAATAAATTAGAAGAAAGGATGCATAGTATCAACGATATGCATCTTTTAGATGTTTACATCTCTAACACTTCTTTACTACTTTGAAAAACAGAACAGAGCCCAAGGTCTATCTCTTGTGCTCTTGCATGCTTACCTTTAGAAATTCCAACTCTGCTTCTTTTTCCGAAGCTCCCACATAGGTACTATGCAATTTGGGCAACTCTTGTTTAATTTGGGAAAGCTCAAGTTTCTCCATTACTCTGGCAGGCAAATAGTGCTCCAGTCTAAAATACGACACACCGTACACCTAGAACAGAAAATGAATGTTCTCGTAAGCAAGCCTGTTTGCTTAATATAGGGTTGAACCCTGATCCTCCTTTTCTTAACTTGGCCAAATGATATTTCTACTTGTTCTTCCTCTCCCCGAGGAGTGAGTTTTAGAGGAAATGCTAGTTTTTACTTTATTCATTGGAGCCCAAGGACCAAACTGAACAGCAAGTTTGTGGAGACCCCGAGTTTTGAGGACCTCATTCCACTGCAACCTCCAAGCAAAACAAACTAAACACCAAATCGTGTTTATCAATTTTAAGATAAACACCCTGAACCACTTTCAAGTAGAATGGTACTCCACGGGGTTTACAGTGGCCGTATTCTTTTTCAACCTCCAAACTCATTGCCATAGAGCCAATTGTGACTCAGAGCGACCACTGTAGAACAGGGTGGAACTGTGGTTGTCTGACACTGTAACTCTTTTCAGGAGTAGAGAGCCTCAGTTTTTACCCAAGAAGCAGCTGGAGGCTTCAAATTGCTGACCTTGGGGTTAGCAGCCCATCATGTAGCTACGCTAGCAGGGCTCCTGTGTTCGTTTCAAAGCAGACTGGCCAGCCTTTCTTCTGAAGTCCGTCCTCGTGTGTGCAAGCCTCCTTTTGGTGCGCAGCTGAGCATTTCATCGTTGGCCTCCCTCAGAGTCCCCACTTCACTAGAGGCAGGACCAATGTCATGAAGTTGCTCACAAGTGGTGTGGTCACTTGCCTTTGTTCTTTGTCTTTTTAAAATCTTCGTTTCCACAAACATTGAGTCTTGCACATATATTCTCCCAATTGTGAAGTTTGCTTGGCTCTTGGTCTACCAATGCAGAGATACGTGTGGAAGGGAGAAAAATCCCTTTCATGCATACTTGATTGGTTATCCCTCTGTGTGTTTAGTCTTGACTACAGTTGTTCTCGACCTTCCTAATGCTGAGACCCTTTAATATAGTTCTTCAGGTTGTGGTGACCCCCAACCATGAAATCATTTTTCTGGTTATGTCCTAACTGTCATTTTACTATTGTTATGAATCTTAATGTAAATATCTTTTCATTGTTACAAATTGAGCACAATTAAAGCACAGTGATTAGTCACAAAAACAATACATAATTATATACTGTGAAATATTTATTTCTAATTATAAACAAATGACATTTTGTCTTGAAGCATGGCGCAGCGTAGGTAACTCATATGTGGGCGGACCCGCCTGGAAATGGATAGAGGAGCCATGTCTTGGTTCTTAAGAATATAGTAAATAATGTGTTTTCTGATGGTCTTAGGCGACCCCTGTGAAAAGGTCATTCGACCCCCAAAGGGGTCGAGACCCACAGATTGAGAACCACTGCTTTCCTAGCATTTGCAAGAAAGATGAGTAAGTACTAGGCATATTTAAAGACTCCAAAATGGGATAATTTTAAGTGGAAACAACTCCCACAAGTCCTGCTTTCTGAGTGTATAAGAACAATGTCGGAGGGGAAAGTGGTCATTTCAAAGCATCAAACCAGCCTCAAAAAGCTCTGGATCTAACACTTCAACTAGGCTTAGTCCCCACTATGCCACACAGGCAGGACATCAACACAAATATGGGCCTGTAAAGAAAAAATGAAGCTTACCTCTGGTTGGTAATCTCCGTATTCTGCCTGAAGAGCTAAGGAAGCTAGCAATACGGAAGTCTCATCGTCACAGTGCATCCTCTCCTCTAGCAGATCTTTCCGCAGCTGAAGATAATACTGGTGACAGGTCAGGGTATGTCTGGAACAATAAACACACAAACACACACACAGACCACCTAGGCTTTTTATGGTGAAGCTGGGGTGATTGTCATTATGGGCATGCATGCTTAATTTCCAAAAGGATGAAGTTCCAAGTTTATCTGAATAAAACAGTTCGGTATTGGTCAACAGTATAGTAACAATAAGAACAACAGCCGCTGGGATGTAAAGCAAAAACTCTATGCACTCACTGTATGAGACTAACATCATCCATAAAAAATTTAATTCGGAAAAACATAGTGAAGTTAACAGTGGCTTTGTTCTTCTTCTTCGTGTCTTCTTTCCATCCCTCCGGGGCCACTTTGGTTAATTTTAAATCAGGATCAACAAAGAAATATTCATTATCTAAAAGAGAATGAGAAAAACATTCAGATAAAAATTAAAAACAAAAAGCAAAACATTCCTTACTGTTTGTTTCTGATTTCCTAATTTTTTTTAATCAGACCTACACAAAATTGTGTCATAGAGGGAAACCCCGACTGCTAAGATAGATATATCTGTATTCAAGACCTGCCCACATGATTCACTGTGTGTGGCAACAAAGGAGTCTACTTCTCCAGCTGTCTGTGCTCTTGTCTGCAGAATAAGAGTGCTCACTTCTGCTTTACAGGCTTGATGTAAAGATCACAACATGATGGGAAGAAAACACTTGGTAAAACCTAGCACGTGGTAAAAATTCAACAAGAATATATTGAGTGATCAGTTAAAATCAACAAGGAACAACAGCCATTATCTTATTTGCTTAAGTGTCATCACTGACTCTCTCCAAATAAAAGCATTATTCAAAAATAATCCTTTATCCAAATGGTTAAAAAATTATGTATGTTATAGAAATTCTTACTAAATGAACAAATCTTCATGTAGATAGCATTATGTGATTAATAAAAAAGTTCAAATTAGTAAAGTGATATAACATTTCTGTTTTTTTTTTTTGGGGGGGGGGAAATCACTGCTCTCTGGTGGTGGGAGTAGGAAGCCCAGCCCCACTGCTGGAATTGAACCTCCATCCCAGTGGGCCGAAGTCCTGAGCACAACCATTATGCCACTGGGGCTCAGCCCTATAGAACATTTCTATGTACAGTTAAACAATTTATCAGGTGATTCCATGGGAAAATTAATAGTTTTTAAGGAATGAGATTCAATAAACCATCTTGAAGCAAATATCACATTTCCTTTATGTGGAAGACTTTATGATCTGGCATGGCTTTAGGATTTGGCTGGATGGCCAATTAGGGTACTTGGTTATATAAGTTTTCTACACTGGATCAATAAAAACAAACCAAACTTACTGCCACCGAATAGCTCTTGACTCATGGTGACCCTATAAGTTCTACCCTGAGAACTACCTGAGTGGATTTCTGCAACGGCAACTCTTCAAAAGAGAGTAGAAAGCTGAGTCTTTTGCCCAGAGTAGTTACTGGTTTTTGAACTGCTGACCTTGCGATTTCAAGCCAACCACGAATCTCTATGTCAGGGTTATCTGACACGGTGAAGAACAGTTTTAAAAGGTGAGGATTTCAAGAGGGTTTCTGGTTGCAGTGACGACTGCCCCTGATAGACACAGAGGTTCGACAGACCCTGTGCTCTGTGCGGACCCTGTGGCTGCAATCCTCCTAAGGTTCAGCACGGGCTATGCTATAACAATACGTGGGGACTTGTTTTCAGTCATCGACCGGCAGTACTTTAAAATTCTCTGAGATGCTAGGGTAGCAGGCAAAGTTGGTGTGGGAATTCAGCAGGAGGGCCCTTTGGCAGGATACTCACCTCTATGAGAAGAGCCCTGATGGCAGAGTGGTCACACACTGGGTTGCTAACCATACGGCCAGCAGTTCAAAACCTCCAGCTGCTCGGCGGGACCAGATGAGGCTCTCTACTCCAATACAAAGTTACAGTCTCAGAAACCCTACAGGATCCCCATGAATTAGAACTGGCTCTAGTGGCAGTGAGTTGATGTTTTGGGTTCTCATTTCTACAGCATATATGTATGAAATTAATATGTATAATTATCACAAAATATAATAAAGCTTACTTTTATACTGAAAAAATTACAGAAAAAAAATCACATATAGGTGAAGATGTTGCTTAAACTTTAGTGATAGATGCAGGTATTCAAACCCTGCACCAAGTGGGAGACAAAGGGTGTCCTTAACTCACTTCTATTTCTTTCTTTTTTTTTAATTTATTTTTTAAATTAAAAAAAATTTTTTTCACTTCTATTTCTTAATGCTGACTTTCTCAGGAATAAAACCAAAATCAAACAAACAAGGGGCTAAGCCCTGGTGGCGTAGTGGTTGATTGCTAGACTGCGGCCCACTGGCTTGGCGGTTCAAATTCAGCAGAGGCTGGGCCTTCCACTCCCACCAGAGGGCAGTGATGCAGCACCCCCCCCCCAAAAAAAAAAAAAACCCAAGCAAAATCAAACAAACAAAAAACAGGAAGGCAGCCAGTTGCCGAATTTCTGTGCCATGTCCTGAATTGAAAATGTGGTGGTACCTTTGAGGGTAGCTAAGGCAAACAAATGATGCTCAACGAGGCCAATATGGGCCACAACCATGTCAAACACATCTTTACATGTCGTTTTCGTATCACAGGTCATTTCCAGTCTTTGTCCGCTCAGAAGCAGTATATTTACTCTTCTTCGGCTATCCTCGCCTTTTCCTTTCTTGGTCTATAATGGAAAGCAACCAAGGGGGTTTATTAAAGTAAAAGGCTACAAGAATTTTTAGC
>PVJH01038002.1:0-17548 GCA_004026705.1 Nesogale talazaci | reverse complement strand
CAGGTCACACACGTGCACACAGGCTGGAGCTCAGGTACTCCGGACACATGCGTGAACGCAGGCTGGAGCTCAGGTCACACGTGTACACAGGCCGGAGCTCAGGTCACACACATGCACACAGGCTGAAGCTCAGGTCACACGCGTGCACACAGGCTGGAGCTCAGGTACTCAGGTCACACACGTGCACACAGGCTGGAGCTCAGGTACTCAGGTCACACATGCGTGCACACAGGCTGGAGCTCAGGTCACACGTGCACATAGGCCGGAGCTCAAGTACTCAGGATACACGCATGCACACAGGCCGGAGCTCAGGTTGCATGCACGTGCACACAGGCTGGAGCTCAGGTACTCAGGACACACGCGTGCACACAGGCTGGAGCTCAGGTCACACGTGCACACAGGCCGGAGCTCAGATACTCAGGTCACACGCGTGCACACAGGCTGGAGCTCAGGTACTCCGGACACATGCGTGAACGCAGGCTGGAGCTCAGGTCACACGTGCACACAGGCTGGAGCTCAGGTCACACGCGTGCACACAGGCTGGAGCTCAGGTCACACGTGCACACAGGCTGGAGCTCAGGTTCCCAGGACACACGCGTGCATGCAGCCTGGCTCCAGAGAGCTCCCCTGGAGGACGAGTCTGTGTGCTGCAGCCGGCTGCCAAGACGGGTTCTAACTGCCTTTAGGACACTGCGCGCCCCTCACAGTTGAGGAAACTGAGTTCCGGGGAGGGACACGCACGCACGCACACACATGTACACACACACGCCAGGTAACAGCTAGGAGACGGAGGGTGACGTGGGGGGTGTGTGCCGGCGCCATGCACCTGACGTGAATCCAGATGCCCCGCCCCTCACCCACGCCCGTCTCCCGGCTGCAGGCCCGCGTGGCACCGACAGAGAGGCCGGCTCAGAGGTGCCCTGGGCTCCTGGGTCAGGCGACCCCGGGCACAGCAGCAGAGCTTCGTGGGTGAAGAGGCCCCACAGCCCGGGGGACCGGGACAGACCCCACCACAGATCTGCAAGTCTCCCACTTCCACATCCCCGCTTGCCCTGGGCCGGCCCACGCCTCCCTCGGGGACTGGGCTTCCAAGCGGGGCAAGGCTGGGTGCCCTCGATCCAGGAGCCCCGGCTCTTCCTACCCCTGTTCACAGCCCATCTCCACGTCCCTGTCCCCTCTGGCCTCCCACACATGCCCGCTTCACGGGACCCAGTCACTCGCCTTGGAGCCTCCACCCTGTCTGTCTGTCTGCCTCTTCCTCTCCAGGCCCCACCCCGCCCCACTGCCCTGTAATTCCTCTGCAGCTGCTCCGCCCCCACCCCACCTCCACTGGTGGGCGGCAGACAGCCCCTCGCCAGGCCCTCTGGAGCGGGCGTGCTCAGGCACAGACCCGCTGCCTCTCGCTGCCCTGACGGCGGCCCCTGCCCTGGCTGGCACCCTGCCCAGCCTCTCCCAGCCGCCCCGAGCTGGCCTGCCTCTCAGCTGACCCTTAGCCAGCACGGTGCCTGGACGGTACTGCCTCTGGGGCAGCCCCTCCGGGCTGTGTCGTCTATAAATGGGGCTTCATTCCAGCACCACCGTCCTCGTTAACACCCCTTTCCTGGGGCTAGCCACCCCCTCCTCCGACGCAGGCGCAGGCGGGGTCAGCTGGAAGATCAGGGAGGCCAAGGGGACCAGTCATGCCCCCCCCATGATGTGTGAGGTCCCCTCACATGGGGCCAATGAGCACACGTGTCACCTCAGGCCCAAGGACGCCGCTGCCATGGCCCCTGTGGACACACTCACAGACAGACAGGCAGACGGGCACCAGACAGGGCCACGCCCAGAGACAACAGGCACCCGGGCACCTCCAGGAGAGGAGGAGCCAACAGGCTGGCGTGCCCCGTGCACAGCAAGTGCTCACTCAGTGTCCACACAGACACAGACAAACACACATGGACCTTCACACACCGACAGACACCCCCACACACATACATTCACACACACACACACAGACATACAGCTGCAGGGACATACACAGACACAAACACACAGACACATAAACATACAGACACAGACAGACACACGGGCACAGACACCCATGCACATGGACACACACAGACATATAGACATACACACAGACATATAGATACACAGACCCCAGCCACGGCCACCCTGTGCACAAGCAGGCCCTCACTCAGTGCTCACACCCACAGGCCACACCAGGGCAGACAGAGACCGACACTGGCTGGCCCCCACTGCTGGGGGACCCCCAAGATCAGGCCGGCCGCACGGCGGGGCAGGCTGGGGCTCAGACTGTCCAGGGGGCCCTGGAGCGGGCCGGCGAGCGCTTTCCCTCCTGCACACAGGTGGCAAGGCCTGGCCCCCCAGGACGGCCGGGCAGGTGGCCCCATCCCTCACCTCATGGGGTCGCGTGGCCGCCAGCCCTGGGTGCCACCTGCCCTCAAGGCAGAAGACACCCCGGTTCCAGTCCAGGCTCCGTGGCTCCGGCTCCCCTGACGCTTAATGACGGGAGGTGGAACAGCCCGGGCCGGGTTCGAAAGACGCGGTCCAGCACCGCGCACAGCGGGGGAGTGCAGGCCCACAGGCCACTGGGGAATGACCTGGAGACAGGAGCCTGTGGACCCGGCCACCACCCCCCCCCCAACCCCTTCGCCTGTGTGGCAAGGGTTCCTGGGAGAACATGGTCTGGGAGAAGTCAGGCAGGGCCCTCCTTAGAGACGAGGGTGGCAGAGGGACGGGTGGTCGGGAGAGTGCGGTCCCTGGAGAGGGGCAGCTTGGTCAAGCGGAGAGGTGGTGGCCGGCCTGCGCGGAGCTGGATGGACCCCAGGATGCAGCCACCGGCTCAGGCTGGGATGCCAGCGCGGGCGTGACCTTCTGCTGTGGTCGGGGCCAACCCCAACCATGATCACTGGGCACGTGGACTGTGCTGGCCTCTCGTCTGCTGACCAGGAGGCCCGAGCGAGGGCTGGACCCTCAGCGTGCAAGGGGGGCTGGTCTTGGAGGGGGCTGGCGACAGGTCCCTCCCGTCCTCCGCCCCCAGACCCTGCCCGCCCAGCAGCAGTGCGGGGCCAGCCGTGTCCCTCGTGGGGCCTTCAATGGGCAGATTAGCCGCCATTTAACCCTGTGACCCCCAATTGTCCCCGGGCTGCGGCTGCAGGGCCAGCAGAGAAAGGGCAGTCTGGCCCCGCCCCCTCGCGTGCTCCGCTGGCCTGCAACCCCCCCCCCCGGGGGTGGGGGGGATTTTGGGTCTGCTAGCTCGCAAGCCTCCTCCCTGACGGCAACCTCCTGGGTTCCTGCACCCCAATGGGCCGCCCATGGGGCGGGGGAGGTCGTGAGGGGGTGCAGCTCCTGGGCCAAGATCGGTGAATAGGGAGCTGAGCCAGGAGGGGGTCCTGCCAGGTCACATGGCAAGTGTGTGTGTGTGGGGGGGATGCACCCCCGTCCACCCCGCTGAGCCGGCACTGGCTGTGTCCAGGGCCCCCGACAGGCCGAGCCAGCAGGGGGGGCCGGAGCCCATTGCAGCAGCCGTTGACCCGTGGAGGCACGCTGCCGCCTCCACTAATGGTTAACCAGCCGCCCGCCCCGGCCTCCGGCTGCCCCCCCAAACCGCCCCCGCCCCCGCCCCGCAGCAGTAGGGCGTGACACCCCTGAGAAGCGCGTGACAGACACGGGAGGGGGTGCCCACGTGCAGGCTGCAGACACTCACGCACCGGGCCCCCAAGATGCGCCCACACAGGCCAGGGCGTGTGTGGCAGACGGACACAGAGGGAGGGGCACAGGGGTCGTGGCGGGGCAGGAGCCGTCCCCATCACCAGGCCCTAACCTCGGATGCAGGGACTGCTCTGGCCCTGCAGGCCTCAGGCTGGGGGGAGCCGCCCACGCGGCATGACCCCCAGCGACCCTGCATCGTCTGAGCCACGCCGCCCTCCCCGCTGTTCCGGGTACGGTGTCCGTCCGTCCATCCGTCCTGTCGGCGCCTCTGAACGCCGCCCCTCTTCCTCGCCAAGCACGCCAGGGACTGTCTCGTCAGACAGTCCATCCCACGTGCCAGAGGCCAAGTCCCTCCCCACGTGTGCTCCATGGCGTGTCTGGCGGCACAGCCGGTTGGGGTCTTCCTCCCAGTGACCTGTGACCCCCGTGGTCCCGCCTCACGCGCAGCAGGCAGGGCTGCGTCACCCACACGGCGAGCTGTTCACAGGCCCCCCTCCCCCATCCTGACACCTTCGCCTGCTTCTCTGAGGACGGGGCGGCCCCCAGGCACCCCTCTCCTGACTTGATGGTCCCCACGAGCTCTGGGACACCCTCCCCAACAGGGGCGGTCACCCCCACCCTCTAATGCCTTTGCGGAAAACATACACATCCCACTGATGGTCTCCGCTCGGTCCCCGCCCTTTCCTGACCCGGGCATGCGTTCCTGGTCTGCCGTGGAAGCAGATTCTCCGTGGTTTGGGGTAGGCACTGCTGCTGGGTCCCTTCCACGTCTGGGAATGGGTTGGCCGGGCAGCGCTGGCCGTCGCGTCTTCCTGGTCTGGACCGGGGAGGGCTTCCGGAGTTCCGCCCGGTTGTTGGAACACCCCGATGGCCTTCCAGCCTTTCCTGGACCGCATCTTCCCCAGAGAGGCCTTCCAGCCAGTGGAACCACTTCCTTCCACACCTGGCTTCTCCTGGATCACCTGCCACCTCCAGGGACACAGGTGAGGACTAGGCACTCCTGCGCCCTCTCCCGGTGTGTAACGAGGCCCGCCAACTTGCCTATGGGGTCCTTCAGGGCTGCAGCTCGAGGCTGGGTCTCCCCTGGGGGCTTTTCCAGCCCCGGGCCTTGGTGCGTTCCTTCTGCGTCTCCAGGAGTCTCCTCTTGGGCTTCGCAGTGTCAGCCCAGCCCAGTCTGGCCTTCCGCGCTCTCTTCCCGATGGCCAACCTCGATGGCCCCTCAGGGCTGGGCAGGTCTTCTGTCCATCAATCGATGGATCCATCGATTGTCTGGGAAATGCCCAGTCTGTGCCCTGAGCTGTCCTCGGAGTTCAGAGGTCCATACGCCCTGCCCTCCTCACCTCAAGACCGGGTCGTGCTGACCCACACGGGACGACCCTGTGGCAGTGACATCATCTCCTGTCAGTGTGCACAGGGGTGGAGTCTAGCCTGTCCGTCGGGTCACAGCCAATGAGTCTTTGTGTGGGCGTGGCCTTCTCCTGGGGATTCTGGGGACTCCTGTCTTCCTCCCTGGAGGTGGGACACTCTCTCTCTGCTTGTCTCCCTGCTGACCAGCCACATGGAGCTGTGCTGATGGAGCCGGAGCCCTGGAGCTGGAGGAGCCCCGTGGAGACCCACACCTGCACTGGGACGCTTCCACGCCACAGGATCCACAGGACTTCCCACCCACCGGCCTGTGCTCTTCCTGCACGCAGGGTCATTGCCTGTGCTGCGTGAGGAACTTCCAGCTAGTATGGACATAGGGACTTGACCTGGACTGGACCGGGGCGTTTTCCTAATGAACGGTGACTCTCGGACATAAAGGCCTCTCTTACACACTTGTGAGCCTCCCTGGAGTTGGGTCTTCTGGTCAACCCGGACTCACAAGAGGTGGACAAGGGGAGACCTGGGCGGTAGGAGGGCACCGTGGTCTCTGTGAGAGCGGGGAGGGCGGGCACTGCCCTTCCCGGGGGCTCAGCCACAAGGTGGGTGGGTGGAGGTTCAACCTCGGAGAGGAGAGCACCCTTCCCGACGTGCCCACCGCGGGGGCGGGGGCAAGACGACAACAGTGCAGCCGCTCCCACCAGCAGTGGACCCCACAGGCCCTGCTGTCCTCTCTCAGCCCAGCCGGGGGCCTGGGCCTGGCGGTTGCCTGCTTGCCCGGCCGCCACACCACCAGGGCAGGCAGAATCCCACAGCGCCGGCAGGCGGCCCCCGGGGAGCGTCTTGGTGGAGGGGCTGCCAGCCTGATGGGGGCTGGCTCTCCCACTGTCCCTGCTCCCCATGTCCGGCCCTCTCTCTCTCTCTGTCCCCACTTCCCGTGTCCAGGACCCCCCCTCTCTCTGTCCCTGCTCCCCGTGTCCAGGCCTCTCTCTCTCTCTCTCTCTCTGCCCTCGCTCCCCGTGTCCGGCCCCCTCCCCTCTCTGTCCCTGCTCCCCGTGTCCGGCCCTTTCCTCTCCGCTCCGGGCCTGTGGCCTGGCCCCTGGCTCAGCCCCTGCGTCTGTGAGACTCGGGCAGCCCCGGGCTCGCCCACCCCACCCTGGTGCAGACGCCGTCCTGTGGGACTGACCACGGCCCGCCTGGAGGGCGGCATCGACCGCCGGTGGCGTGTGTCATTAGAGCGCGTGGGGCAGCGGGACGCTTGGCAGCGGGCGGCAGGCAGTGTGGGCGGGGGCGGGCTCGGCGGGGCTGTGACCCGGTGGCCGGGTGGCGGCTGGGGGTGCTTCCGCCTGAGCCAGGGCCATTCCCAGGGCTGCCACGGGCCAGGGCGCAGTGCCAGGGGCCGGCGGGCGGGCAGCCTTCCATGCCCGCCACGGCCCGGCTGGCCCCGTGCCAGCAGCCACAGCAGCTGCAGTGGGACAGGCGGGGGCCGGGCACCCCGGGGCTCTCAGCCCGCCTCCTGCCCACAAACGCCATGGCCTGGCTGATGCTGGGGGCCTGGCTGCCCGCCATGCAGGTCACACCCTGCCCGTGCTGGCCCCCTGCCCGCGCTGGCCCGCCCCCGGGAACCCCGCCGTCCTGCGTCCACACCCGTCCTCTGAAGGCCTGGCCACCTGCGGGCTCCTCCACGCCTGCCTGCGCCCGGCCTGCCAGGGTTCTCACACGGCCCCTGGCAGCCGTGTGCACACGTGTGTGCGTGGTCAGCCCGTGCGTGCGCTCCTGCCACTGAACACAATGAAGGATGAGGAAACGCCCCGACTGGTCCCCAGCCCCTAGGTCTTCTCCCAGGCACTGCAGGTCGAGGTGGATTGGGGTGCTGGGCGGGGGGGGTGGGGCAGGATGGTGAAGGACATGCCCATGCCAGGCCACCTGAGGGGGCAGCCCCGCCTCTGCCCACGTGTCTGGGTCCTGGCCCCAGAGGGCAGCATGGGGTGAAAAAACATCCAATCTGTCGTTGGATGAGGCAGCCCCCCCCCAACTGGTTCTGTGTCTCAGCCCAGCCTGACCCCCCACCAAACAACGCCGCCCCCCATCGGTATGGGGCAGCACGGGGGACTGTGGACTCCACCCCATGTAAGAGCGGGGTCCAGAGTCCCGGGGTGCCCCCTGACCTGGGACCGGGAGGGGTCCCCGTCACAAAGCAGGCCCAAGCCACAGGGGGCTGCACCACATCCCTGAGGGCGGGGGCTGGAGGGCACAGACAGAGACAGCGGCCCTCCTCACTCGCCACGGGGCCACAGGCCACAGCTCCCCACACAGGGAGCCATGGGGCTGCCACTCAGAGTGACCGCCACACGCCACCACCCACCGCCTCACAGTGCAGCCACATGACACCACGTCACACGGTACCACGGCCACGTGACACAACTGTCACATGACACTGCCGCCACACAGTACCACGGCCACATGGCACAACGGTCACATGACACCGCCGCCACACGGTACCACGGCCACGTGACACAACTGTCACATGACACCGCCGCCACGCGGTACCACGGCCACATGACACAACTGTCACATGACACTGCCGCCACACGGTACCACGGCCACAACGGTCACATGACACTGCCGCCACACGGTACTACAGCCACATGACACAACTGTCACATGACACCACCACCACACGGTCCACGCCACATGGTAATCACCACACAGTACAGCCACACGGTACCACATCACACGATACAGCTACATGACATCACACCACACAGTACAGCCACGTGACACAAGCGCCACATGATAGAACTGTCACATGACACCACCGCCACATGGTACCAGGCCACACGGTACAATCACATGGTACCGCCACCACCACACAATACAGCCACACGGCACCACCACCACACGGTACAGCCACATGATACAGCTGCCACATGTTCAGATGACCAGGTTTTAACATTGGTGAAACGAGACACCATTGACCTGGGGGAGGAGGGAGGAGGGAGTATATTCCCTTCCCGTTCTCCCGCCGTTCCCTAGCTTGTCATGCATTCTTTCCAAAAATCGGGACTTTTTTAAAACGCCGTGGGACGCAGGAAAAATAGTTTGAAATCGAGACCGTCCCACCAAAAGCGGGACATCTGGTCACTTCACGAGGCAACCGCCACACGGCACAACCGCCACGTGGTACGACATCACATGGTGCAGCCATCATGCCCCCCCGCCCCCCACGCAGGGCCACCCGTGGGGGCACAAGTGCAACATGGGCAAACACAGCCAGGCACAGGCCTGCACCACCCACACCCAGACAGTGGCCAGCAGGTAAGTCCAGCCACGATGGCCCAACAGGTGTGCTGGGGGGGGGGGGGGACGTTGCCCGGGGTCACAGTGGCTGCCCACGAGGGAGCCTCTCAGACTCGGGGCTCAGCCAGGTGGCGCGCAAGCTGGGTTCAGAGTCCCAGATGGCACGGCCCAATGTCCCCAGGGCTGTCCCTACACACACTCGGTCAGTGACGATCAGACCACAAGAAACTGAGGTGGGCAACACGCCAGGGCACCAGCAATGCCTCTGACCGACCATGTGCCCACCCCCCAGGCACAGGCCCACCCCTGGGACTGGACTTCGCTGCCCCTGAGGGTCTCTGAGAGCACCCACCTCCCGCCAAGCGCCTGGTGGATCGGAACTCCTGGCGGCTGTGACCCTCCCCGTCACCAGGCCCCCCGCAGGGGCCCCGGGAGCGCCAACTGGAGCAGCAGGCTGAGATGGGAATCTCCCGAGTGACCGTTCACCCCCTGCCCTGGGCAGGGAGCCCACTGGCAGCTCCCCCCAGACGGCCGCCGAAGGCTTGCACGTGGAAGTGGGCCGGCGTCTGCCAAGACCAGGCGGAAGCAGCAGGGAGCTGGCCAAGTGGGCGGCCGGCCCGGCTGCTGCGTGCCAGGAAGGGGGCCAGCTCCAGAGTCAACAGGACTCACAGCTGCTGGCCGGCAGGGCTAGGTGACTGGGGACGCTGCGGGGCAGCTGGCTGGGCCACAGACCGGCTCCCGTCCGTCCCTCAGCCTCCGATCTTAACCCTGGGGAGACCCAGCTGGGTGCCATCTGACGCCGGTACACAAGTCACATCCCACCTACCCCGGGGCCTTTGCACAGCTGCCCTCCCCCCCCCCACACACACAGCTGGGCTCTGGTGTCTCAGTGGGTGAGGCGCTGGGAGTGAGCCTTGGGGACCCTGGGGACTGTGGTCGGCCTGACTCCACGGCAGTCAGCTGGGTTTGGGGTTTGGGGGAGCAAGCAGTTGGCTCTTTCCTGCCACTGCCCGCCCCCCACCCCCGTGCCTCCTCCACATGGGCCCTCTGCACATCCCCATCCTAAGATGCTGGCTGCCACCCATGCACCAGACGGCCTGGACACAGGACTCGGAGGCAGCATGGATGCAAACTCATCGCCACTTGGTCCTTCGAGGGGCGTGGGCTGTCTGTGGCCACCTGCCGCCTGCCCACCTCCTCCCAGCCACGCCATTGGGTCTGGAGCAGGAGTCCGATCCTCTGGTGGTTTCCAGTTAGCCGCCCCCTGTGAGGTCGGCAGTTTGAAACCACCAGCTTCCCGCAGGGGAGAGACGGCCTTTCTATGCCCACAGGTACAGGCTTCGGGGCTGTTCTGCCCTGTCCTGTCCTGTCCCCATTGTCAACTCCATGGCAGTCAGAGTCCCGGCCTCCGTGTCCCCATCTCAGAAAGATCCGAACGTGGCCCCTGACATCACCACTGGGGGCTGGGAGCTCCCAGGGCCCTAGCCTGCTTGACTTCTACTCCTCACACGCTGAGGGCTCTGGGGTCAGGGAACTGGCCCCCTGCGCCCCCCTAGCCCAGCCTGGCCACCCCAGATCCTCAGTCAACCCAGGGTTCAGGAGGCAGGGGGTTTGGCCTGCCCAGGAGCTCTGGGCCTGGCCCCCCATTAGACCCTGAGAGCCCCTCACGCCCCAGGTCCCACAGCACTGGCCAGAAACTGTTGCACCCAGGGCAGGCATCTCCCCATGCCCACCGCAGCCGGGAGCGGCAGGTTCCAGGGCTGGACCCAGGCCCTCAGCAGGTCCCGCAGGACACCTCTGTGCTGGGAAGATGACCCAAGGAAGACTCTGGAAGCCCAGGTCCCCCGGGGCCTGCCTCAGCCACACATCCTGGAGTGCCCGTTCTACCCCCACCCCAGCAGGCCCCGGGGCCCCGGCCTCCAAGGGGAGGAGGAGGTCCAGCGGGGCCAGCTGCCCAAGGTGGCCATCTGGTTCCCATCTGCCCAGCCCAGAGGCCGCCTTCAAAGGCTGCCCCGCCTGGCCACTTCCTCTGCCCCCGCCCCCACACCCACTTCCTCCCTCCCCTCCTCGGCCCGGGCTCCGTCCACCACTGGACCCCGGAGGCCCTTGCCCGTTCAGCCTCAGCTACCTGCACAGTCTTGACCCCTGGACAACCACCGTGGAGCAGTGTCTGGGCTCCCCGACCTCCCCTCCGGCCCAGGAGGCAGCTGGATGCTGCGGGGGCCGGCGCAGCCTGCTGGAGCGCCCACAGACCCTGACCAGCCGCACCGGATCCCCACAGCTCACCACGGAGACCGCGGCTGCCTGCACGCCCTGCCCCCAGCGGCTCCTCACGCTCACTCTGTCCACCTTCTGGCCTCTGATGCCCAGAAGCCTGCTGCCGGCCAGGCCCCCTGCAGGGCGCACCGGGGAGCACCCCCACACCAGCCCAGTGGAGGCCCACATCCCCGGCACCTGTCCTGGGGCCTACCTGCTTGAACTGCTCCTCGTAGGTCCAGTCCCCGTGGTCTGGTGGCTGCAGGGGGGGCGCCGAGTGGGCAGTGCCCCCAGAGTGGACAGGGCCGGGCCCTTGGCGCTCCTGGCCAGCCAGCGTCCGGGGCACACCCTCACCGCGGAAGGTCTGGGGTGGCTGGGTCTTGCGGGGAAACAGGGCTCCAGAACCCAGGCCCGCAGGCCCCGGGGGGCCCAGCCCCTCTTCCTCCTCCTCCTCTTCCTCCTCCTCGTAGTCCTCCTCCTCCTCCTCCTCTTCCTCCTCTTCCTCCTCGTCCAGGTCCTCGTCCTCCTCGGCCAGGTCTCCCTCCAGCTCCTCCCCCTCCTCCCACCTGCGCCTGCTGTGGGGGGAGGGAGAGCGGGGGTCAGAGGGCAGAGGGCTTGGGCCCGGTGCCCGCTGTGGCCTCTCCACCAGCTCAAGCTCCAGACAGGCTGCCCCTGGCCATCAGTGGTGGGTGCTGGGGTTGGCTCTGCCTAGAACCAGAAACCAGGGCCCCTGGCTGCGGCCCACCCGCACCCCCACTGCTCTCCACAGCTGGCACGGCTGGCCCCCCCAAAGCCCCGTCATGTCTTCCCTCGGGAGCCTGGTCTTGAAGACCCTGGCCCGCCCGCCCGCCCGCAGACACAGCCCCACAACCCTGCGGCAGGGTTTGTCCCTCTGGCAGGGGCTTTGAAGGCCCTGGGGTGGCTGGCCATGCCGGGCACACAGCCTAGGACCCACCTAACTGCTCCTGCAGCGCAGGAAGCAAGCCCTGGCACCTGCAGCCTCGGGACCTCCCTGGGTCCTAAAGAGTGTCACCTCCACCTGCCCCCCCTGATGCCCTGCCATCACCACCTCCCCCATCTCTCTGGACGCCCAGGCCAGTGGTGGGAGACGGTGTGTGCGTGGACAAGCCAAGACACACTTAGCAGGGTCCTGACCTATGGCTGGACACACGCCCACCCCCCCCCGCCCCCCGGGTGAGCATTGGCCCAGGGGGACCCCCGACCAGAGTGGCTAACAGCTGACTGGAACCAAGTCACAGGTCCCACGCTCTATCTTTCGGGCCTCCCCGGGCCCCAGAGGACGCTGCCGAGGGGAAGGTGCCCATCTCCGGGAACGGCCGAGGGACGGGCGTGGTGGTCAGCCTGGTTTGCCCTCTGCAGCTGTGCCCGGGCACCTCCGTGAGGCGTGTCCCCCAGCCTCTACCCCACAGGGGGGCTAAACTAGCCTGTGAGGCGGCGAGAGATACCCCCCCCAAACACCACCACGGGCCCCAACTCACAGGTCCTCGTCGGAGACCAGGTCTTCAAAGTGCCCCACCCCTTCGCCGGCGGGGGGCCCCTCCTGGCCTCGGCCGGGGGCGGTGGGCGGCTTTGGGGTGCCCTTGGGGGCGGCTGCATCGTGGTCCTCGGAGCCGGGAAGTCTGTCCTCGGCGGCGCCGCTGCGGGGGCTGCCCGGGGGGCCCAGGCCTGCGGCCACGGCACGCATGGCGGCCAGCGCGGCCATCTGCGCCTGCTGCATGCGGGCGCTCTCGGGCTCCCGCTCCTCCTCGTCTGGGGGCGCGGCGGCGGCCGTGGGGGGCCGGGCGCGGGCGGGGGGGCCGGGCTCGGGCGGCTGGCGGGCCTCCAGCTCCTGGCGGGCTCTTTGCTGCCGCTGCAGCAGCGTCTCCATCACCGCCTGCAGCTTCATGGCCCTGCGGGCAGGGCCGCCCCGGGCACCGGGCACGGGCGGAGGGGGCGGCCCCTGCAGGGAGGGGGCGGCGGGGGAGCCCGGGCAGTGCAGGGTGGCAGGGGGTGGGGGCGGGGCCGCCGGGCTCAGACGGAGGGCTGGCAGAGCATGCCAGCAGGGCGCCTCCAAAGGGCCTCCTTGTGCGGGGTCACGCCGGGTGGCGGGGGGCAGCGGGGGGGCTGGCTCATCCACGCATTGGCAGAAACCTGGGGAGGGGGGCAGCAAGGGAGGGCGTCAGGGCACCCGGAGACCCTGGGAAAGCCCCTCCAGCCCTCTCCCCTGGGGCAAACCTGGACCTGCAGGCGGGGACTCACCCCGGGCCCCCTCCCCGCCGTCCCCAGGCCCGCTGCCCTGGGGGACATGGCTTCCTGCTTGGCAGCCGGGCTGGGGCCGCCCTCCCGCTCTGATTGGCTGCGGGGGGGCCAGGAGGGTGCTGCTCGGGCACCCAGGGCCGCGGCCTCCAGGGCAGGTCCCGGCACCTCCTGCTTCTCCCGGGCTAAGGACAGAAGCCGCGCTGGCGCACACGCGCAGTGCTCCCGCCGGCCCACCCCTGGGCACCCTGGCCCCAGGCCCTTATCCTCTGCTGACCACTGGCCTCAGATGCCCTCACCGGCAAGTGGGTTTGGGCAGCCACGCCCACTTCACCTCCAGACCCTGCTGGGGAGGGGGCCAAGACCCACCCTGGGAGAGGTGCAGAAGCCACAGCTGTGCGTGGGTGCGTGCGTGCGTGTGCGCGCGTGTGTGCGCGCGCGCGCAGTGGAGGATGGGGACGGACAGTCCCTTACAGAGGAAGAGACAGGGATGGAGGGCCCCAGAAGCCCTCCCTCTGGCCACACAGGGCACCTGCCCCTTCCTCTTCTCTGTGCAGGGGCACAGGGGTCTGAGGCCCAGGGGTACCCAACTCACCCCTACTTCGCCCGGAGGCAGGCGTCTGGAGCCCCCCAAGTGGGAGTGACTTCCCCGAATGCACCGTGCTTGGTCCCCACTCGCCCTGAGGGGCCCTGACACCCTGACCCTAGACACAGCAGGAGCCCCAACAACCTGCCCCAGGTCCCCTCACCCGGGCCACACACCCCTCCCCACCCGCCAAGGCCACCAATAAAACAGTGGGCAGAACCCAACAGGCCAGGGACAGTCCAGACTGCAAGGCAGGGACGGGGGAGGGGGCACGGCCAGGCCCTTCATGGGCCCAGCTACCCCCCCCCAAAAAAAATTGAGCCCCCAAAGGCTCCTAAGCCAAGACCGGGCCCATCAGGCTGGGTGTGGGAGGTGGCGCAGGGACCCCATAGGGTGGGGGACTAGACCCCCTGCAGTGACCCACTCCTCAAACCGGGGTCTCTCGGACCCCCACTGTGAGGACAGCACTGTGGGAAGGGGCAGGGGGTGGGGGGTGAGTTTGTGTACGGCCGTCCCTGCGTGCCGGTGTGGGCCGGGTCCCCACACACAAAGGCCATGGCCTGGGGCTGGGAAGTGGCCAGGGAGGAATAACACCCTCCCACCCCCACCCCCTGGGCAGCGCTGAGGGGCCACTTCATGCCCAGTGTCTGGTCTGTCTGGTCGGGTCCACTGCCCCTCCCCCACCTTTGACAACTTCAAGACAAGCCACACACACACACACACACACACACACACACACCACTACGGAAATGCTCAAGGCGACGAGGCCACCCCTTTGGGGGGCAAAAGGAAGAGGCCAGGGGAAGCCACTCCCCCCGGGGCGCCCCCCCCCAAGTTGGCTGTGTTTAATGACCCTTCCCTTTAGTTCTGCTGTGGGGGAGGGGCACGAGGACGGCCTCCTCATTGGGTGGGTGGTGGGGACAGGTGGGAACCCTTGCGCCCCCTCACCCCACGCAGGCCAGGCCCAGGCTCTCCCCCCACCGCCACCAATTAACCCTACACTGGAGACGCCCACCTCCGCCAGACCCCTCCCCCATGAACCCTTTGTCCTCCGCCCCCACCCCCACTTTATGACAACCTCGCCGAGGGAGGCAAAGGAGAGGCGGGCCCTGGGTCCTGGACCGGAATGGGGCGTGGGGGGGGGGTTGCTGGGTGGTCGTTAGGGGGGGGGGGGAGAATCGGGCCACACCCTCCCCCCACCCAGTGGTGCCCAGAGAGAGGTCACCCGCTGGGCCCGGGGCCTTGCAAAACACGATTATTTAAAGAGTTGTGCAAGCTTGGGGCCCAGGGGCCCCTCACTCGGCGAGGGGAAGCCGAGGGGGAGGGGCGGGGCAGAAAGCTGGGGAAGGGGTGAAAAAGGCCCCCCCCCCAGGGTGGGGGCGAGCGGAGGAAGTGAAAAAGAAAAACTGGACAAGAAATAGAACGGCAAAAACCCCGTCTGGCTTTCAAAGGCTTCTACGAAAGCGGCCGATTTGCATGGGGCTGGGGGGTGGGGGGAGGAATGGCTTCCCCCGGTGGCCCAGCGAGCGAGTGGAAACGGAAGGCGTTGACCAAGCGGCCGCCCGGCTCGGACGCCAATCGTTGGAATTGACCAACACGCCTTCCCGCACTTCCTGAGGCCGCTTTTGTATGGGGGGGAGGCGGCCCTGGAAACTTTCGGGGACCGCTTTCTCCCGGGGCTCCGACGGGGCGCCCAGCCCGACCCCGAGAGCGGGGACCTGCGGGGTCTCCGGGGCCCCTAATGCCCTCGCAGGCGACTGTATCAATAAACCGGCCAGCCTGGAAGGGGCGCGCGCGCGCCCGCCCGCCCGGCGCCGCCACCCCTCTCTGGGGCGCCGGGATCCACGCCTCGATTCCGAGGACAAAAATGAAATACAAAGCCGGACCGGCGTAGCCCCCCGCGCGCGCACCGCGACGGTTTCCTTCCGCTGGGCTGGGGAGAGGGAGCGCGCGCCCGTGACCCCCGATCGCCCCCTCCACCCCGGGGCGCCCGGGCGCAAGGGAGGAGAGGGTGAAGACCCCCGGGGAGAGGGCGCGCGGAGGAGCCCACCCCTCCCTGACGGTCTCGGTGGCTCTCCCGGCTCCGGGCCCTCTCCACTGTCCGGCTGAACTTTGGGGACCCCCCCCCCCGCATCCACTCCCGGGCACGCTGCGCCCACCCTGCGGCCGGAACCCGTGGTTTTCAAGGCCGGCCGTGGGGCCCGGCCTCCCCGCGCGGGGGCCTCGGCCCGGGGAGCGTGCGCCCGCGCCCGGCCGGACCGGCCTGTGGCCTCGGGGCCCCGGCTGCGCGCGGCCAGCCCGGGTCCGCCGTCGGCTTCGCGCTGCGCGCCGACTCACCGCGCCGCCAGTCGCGTCCGCGTCTACACCCCCATCAGAGCCGATTGGTAAAAGTCGCCCCGCGCGCGGCCTCCCCCGCCCCTCCGCGCCCTGCCCCCCCCCCCCCAGCCCCCGGGCGCGCTCACCGCCCCGCAGACAAATCAGCGGCTGACGAATCGCTCCTCGGATGCAAATACCTCGCCGGTGATTCAGCACGACGGCCCGGGACGCGGGGAGGGGTCTCGCGAGGCCCCCTCCCCCTCCCCCGGACGCCCCCACGGTCCAGCGCCCGGTCCCGAGGCACGCAGAACTCGCTCTGAGGTGTTGGGGGCCTAGAGAGTGGACCGAAATTTTTGAGGTCGCGGCCCCTTTAAGTGGTAATAAATAATAAAAGAGGGGGGGGGAAGACGCCGGAGGCCCCGCCCCCACCCTAGGGACGGTGAGCAAAGTGCGTGCCGGGGACGGAGCGTAGAGGGCGCGAAGGGCGCGGCCGGAGCTGGGAGCGCCCGCGGGGGCGGAGCTGAGCTCGAGCTCCGGCCTGGGTGGGTAGTAGAACCTCGCGCGGTCTGAGTCCTCCCCGCGACAAACCGGTCACCCAGAAGGGGCCTTCCGGACTTGGAGTTTTACCCCGGCCCCTTACACTGCAACCGACTGGGCGCCTCAGTTTGCGCCACTGTAGAATGGGGAGGTGGCTGATTAGAGACCAGGTTAAGGGCTGGAGGCAGGGAGGAGGCGCAGGGGACGAGTGAAGGGCCCGCGGCCCCGAATTGGGCACCGGCCAGGTGGGAAGGAGCTGGCCGTCAGAGGTGGGCGTAGGGTGGGCGTGGGGTGTGCTCCAGGCCCCGGGAAACCCCATCACGAGCAGGTGGGGCCAGGCCGCCCTCCCCGCGGCCGGTGTCCACTGCGGGAGGCTCGTGAAATTGTCCCACCGTCGCGTCACCGCCTGGTTGCACGCAGCAGCAGACTGCCCAGGGGAAGGGGTGGCAGGCGCGGGCCCCGACAGAACCGCGCCCTGCGGGGGGCTCTGGGGGCTTGGGGGGTAGGGGTGGGCAATCAGGGAACCCAGGCTGCCTGCAGAGGCGGGGTGGGGTCGTACCCCCCACCCTTACCCCCGGCGGATTCCATGCCGGGTGGGCGGGGCTCACAGCGCCCAGTCCTTACCCTGGGAAACCACTTCGTCCTGCCCCTCCCCCAAGCCCTGTGACAGGCCTGAGGGGGAAGCTGCCCCCTACCCCAGGCTGGGAATGTCCCTACACACACACACACACACACACACACACACACAACTGGGGCCTGGGGCCCTAGGGCTTGATTGGCCCCCTGGGAGGTCAGTACCTCCAGGCGATTACACACCTCCAGGGAAGCGTCCAAACATCTGCCCTGAGGTGGGGGAGGTTGCGCGGCTCCCTGAAGCCTAGGTAAACTTGAAGGGGTGGGGAGGGGGCGAGAGGGCCAGGATCCTTAAAGGGCCAGGTCACTGAGCCGCAGCCGTCACTTCCAGAAGGCCTCCTCTGCCCCAAAGGTGAGCCCGGACAGACTAGAACCCACCCCCTGGCCCCACCTGGGCTCGCTATACTGGGGAGGGGAGGGACACAAACAAACCGTGCCTCAGTTTCCCCCTCTGTAAAACGGGTTCCAATTCGCTCCTTCCTCTTGGACTTGAAGGGTTAGTTAGAGTGGGAACTGTTCAAAGGGATATGGGCAGGGATTCTGGAAGGGATCTGTTCCTTCTGCCCCCCACCCCTCCAGGCTGAGGCC
>PVJH01038001.1:0-17498 GCA_004026705.1 Nesogale talazaci | reverse complement strand
ATAATTCTATTCATTGGGTTTCCTTAAATGCAGATAGATATTGTCCTATCATAAGCAGCATTTTACTTCAGAAGAGATCTTGAGATTTTGACAATTTTCTCTTGAACCTCTCATTCATGGGACAGTAAACCATATGCTGAAAAGGAGGAAGACTTGAAGCATTTGCTGATGAAGATAGAGGAAGGTAGTCTGTAGTTTGGGTTATGACTCTATGTAAAGAAGACCCAAATTCACATAACAGGACCGATAGGTGACATTATGATGAAAAGATAAGAGATTGAAGTGGTCAAAGATGTGTCTTGCTGGGATACATAATCCATGCTCTTGGAACCAGCAGTCAAGAGGTCAGACAATGCATTGTGTTGGGTGAATCTTCTGAATGAGATCTCTTTAAAGTGTCAAAAAGCAAGGCTATTACTTTGCAAATGATGGAGCATGTTGTAGACTGGGTTGACTTGAGAAACAAATTCCGAGACTCATATATGTATAAGGAAGCACTTTATACCAAGGAGCAAATGGAAACCAAGAAGACATCGTAGCCCAGTCCAGATCAAATCCATAAGCCCAATACTAGTCCATAAGTCCGATATTAACTCAGAAGTTCCTCTTCAGACTCATGCAGCCACATGCAATGATGCAGAAGGCAGCAAGATCACGGACTGGTGGGTGCAAAAAATCTTTTGGATTCAATGGTGGTGGAAGCATCACAGGGCTTGGAGGTTTCGGCATGCTGGCTTGCCAGTAGAAAGGTGAGGCAGAGAAAGAGAGAGAGAGAGAGAGATGCTGGTCCGTAGAGTGCCCTTTATCTCTGTAGCCCTCCAATCAAGCTGCGACCTGATTGACAGGCTAACTTCCACCCACATGTTCATACAGGAGCCAATTGACACAAAAACCTAACTTTCACCATGCACCTGACTCAAGTCATGGTATTTTCAATGGCCTTAAACACCTGTAAAAGTTGGACATTAGATAAGAAAGACTGAAGAAGTAATGCATTTGAATTATGGTGCTGGCAAAGATGATTGAAAGTAACATGACTACCAGAAAGAACAAACAAAGCTACCTTGGAAAAAGTACAGCCAGGATGTACCTTAGAGGTCAGGTTGATGAGAATTCATGTCAGGTAATTTAGACATGTTGTCCACAAAGACCAGTCCCGAGAGAAGGCCATACTGCTTAGTAAAGTCGAGGGTCGGCAGAAAAGAGCAAGACCCTTGACTATTTAATTCCCAGAATGGCTGCAACAATGGACTTAATCATGAGAACAGTTGTGAGCATAGCATGATACCAAGTGTTTTTTTTTTTTTTGCTCTATCACGCATAGGTTTGCTATGAATTATAATCAACTTAATGACACCTAACAACAGCAACAACTGTTAGGGCATCTAGAATGGACCTCCTGATACTACTTTGGCATGCAACTCCTCCAACTTAAATGCATGTAAAGGCTAAGCAGATGTTTTTTAAAAGTACTAGTAATTTATATCATCTCCTAAAAATCCTCAAGATACTGCCTCTTGAATAAAGATGAAAATACTAACTCATGAATGGGACCTAGACATTCTAATGCACCTGGTTACAAATTCTCTCACTCCTTCTTCTCCTTCTTATTCATTCTTCTCATTCAAGAACTTTCTGGCTGTAGCATAAGCTAAGCTTTTTCTAATCTTATGATCTTGATTTCAAAATACCTTTTCTCTCAAGATTTGCATGACTTAGAACTTGGCACTTATATCTGCTTTTTAAAAACACCTGCCTGGATCTTCTTCTTCAAGAAGGTCCCACTACCCTGTGCTGTCATTTCTGCCATCATTACCCTGTTTATTTAATCTGTAGATCTGGCTAAAGGTCAACTAACCTAGTTCAATGATTTGTTTGTGTGTTTATTTTCTACATCCTCTCAATCCCCACAAGGCTGGATGCTGCAAAGGAACAGGGGACCTATCTGTTTTCTTCAAAATTTTGTTCTTAACAAAACAATGGGTTATGGATGGGCTATAGTGGGTAGTCAACAAATATTTGTTAAATGAATTAAAAATCCTCAACTTTAAAAATTCATTCTCCACTCAAATAAATCTTATCATTTCAACTCTGAAACATCTCTGCAAGCTTCTCAGCTCTCAATCTCCTCTGTTCCTCACATCATTTAGGCTCCTCTCATTTCTCCTCTAGAATGCTGAGACAACCTCATTTTCTTCCCTGCAGTCATATTTTCTTTCAAGCAATTTCTCCAAGACAGCCAGAGTAATCTTTCTGCAGTGCAAATATGTTCATGTCATTGTGCAGCTTAAGCCTTTTCATCCTCTTACTCCTGCTTCCTGAACCAGGTTTCTACTCCTTAGTGTGATTTTCTAGGGTCTCCATGATCCAGACTCTGATTAATCTCTATATGTACCTGGCTTAAAAAATTATTTTTATTTCCTTGCTCCCAGAAGAACAGTGTTCTGTCTTGAATTGAGAGCTCAGAATGCACTGCTTTTTTTCTATACCTTTACTTGACTGGTTCTTGAATGTTCATCAGAATCATCTTAATCATGGTCTTCGCAGGCTTGTATCTCTCCCATGAGTTCGTATAGTGATTTTTGCTGACTCCCATCATCACAATTATAATTATGTTCTAATTATGTATTTATAGGAAGGATTTATTTCAGTAGTTTAGAATACAGACTCGGGTGTTGGACAGAGAGATTTGTGTGACATGGAAAGGCTGCTCTGACCTCATGGACCTCAGATCAACAGTTCCATGGTTTCTCTGTCTCTCCCCTTTCCTATTATTTCCTCTCTAGCTTCTTGTCTACCATTCCCTGCCTTTGGAGTCAGGTTTGGGCTCTAATATCATGTTCAGACATACAGCCAGCCTGTGGTTTCCTGCATTTCCATGCCAAGGCCTCTTTACATATCTAGTGAGGTAAGTATCAGCATGCACTCCATATTTTCCTGGAGGCATCACTTTAACTGTCCATCTATTTTTGTCTAGGCTGAAGTCCCTCATGAACAATGACTAAGTCTCACTCATATTTATAGCCTTAGCCCCAAGCTTATGCTAACTGTTCACCGAATGTCAGTTGAACAAAGCTTTTCTCTTTAGATAGCAAAATACATCTAACATTTATTAAGTATAAGGTACATTGCTACGTGTTTCACATGGATATGAAGACAGGAGCAATTAAATAAGAGCTTGTGTCATTTTTTCTTTTCACTGCCAAGAAGACCCAGAAGGTATCATGTCTTTTTTTTTTCCGTAAAGAGACACAGTAGACTTTTTAGCTATTTCACAGATCCCATTGTGAGTACTTGCCCCTGCAGTCAACCCGCAGGGTGGTGCAGCAAGTCATAGGTGTTGTTAGAAATGCTTGTTATGAAATGTTTCTTCAGTGAAAAGCCTGACAGATCTTCTTTTAACCTTCTGCCTCTCTTTGCTTCTTCACAATCTGAGTGCAACAAAAATTAGTTGTTCTGCACTGCCTCCCAGGATTCCAGGATCAGGAAGAACTCCTCAAACCTCCCTATTTCCATTCCCAACATCTCCTTATGTTACACAGAATATGAAAAGAGGGAAGTTGAAGAAAAAATAAAGTACAATGCTCTTCAGAGTATTGTTTGAGTTATATTGATTAAAATTTGAAAATATTACTTGCAAAAGACTCTCTAGTCCATGGAGAAAAGACACAGAATGTGAATTTATAAAGAAAATAAATAATCCCATTTCCCATAAGAGAGAGTAAAAGAGAATTTACTTTTCCTTAAAGCAAGTGAAACTGCAAAGGATCATAGGTGCATTTGTGAATGTCAATGACTGCTCCAATGATTACAATTAAAATTACATTTCTATCTATACACAGAGTGGAATATTTCAAAAGAGTAAGGATTAAGTTTACTCTTAAATCCTTGTAGAGATAGTTTATAAGTGGGAGGTAACATTTAGAAAATAATTACTCCTATAGATGGTTGTTTTTGTTTGTTTGTTTTCCTCCTTTGGTTTACCAACAATACCAGATGAAGCTGGATTGAGTATTAGAGGAATTTATCTGTATTCTAACATCTATTTTTAAACAATGAGGCAAAAATTATGGTGTGGGGAAGATGCCACTAGGATAATATCATATATTAGGGTTGGCTTTGCTAATAGTAACTAGAACCGGGCCCAGTGGCTGTCAAGCTGATTTCAATTCATGGTGACCCAGAGTGTTATTAGCTACAGGATACTCAAACATTAAAACAAAAACCTATCTAAACAAATTAAAGCCTAAAATCACTAGCTTTTAGCATCCAGTGTGTGCAGGGATAATTATATTCTAAAAGCCATAGTGCTTTGCATCTTTACCTTTAATAATTCTTCAAAATACATTTTGAAAAAACTGGGGTACTATTTAAATACAATGAAGTGGAATAATTGGCAAAGCATTGGTGCCTACACATTTTCTCAAAGAACAAATAATCTTCATTCCTCCAGAGCTATCTTCCTACTTGGGAGTTGGGAGAAATTGTTCTGTATCTCATTTTGCTTCAACTTTGTATGTGAATAATTATGGCTGACAAATTTTTGGTGCATAATTTTTTCTGTAACGAGACTTTGAATCTCTCGGATTAATGGCAAAGATGCTATAATACGAGTGAACCGAGCATGATCAACTGGACTTTCTCCTGACCAGGCTTCTTTTAGCGTCATCATTGTATGACTGTACTGAGATTGTGAAGAGAACACAGCCATGAGTGACATAAAGGCCACCATCCCGGATAATCGAGAACGGATACACTTTAAGTGGCTCAGATAATGAAGTTAGATTTATTTTTCTTATGATCAAATCCTAAATAGTCCATCTATAGTCACTATCAGTTTCCTTTTGTTTTGCTATTTTACATTTGCATTTAAAGTTTTTACATGAACATGACCTTGCTTCATGAACATAACACCTTGCTCTTTGCCAGACTTCTGGGATGATGAGCATTTTGGGGAAGGAAAATCCAAAAGTCCCAGGGAGCAGGTTGGGTTCAGGAAAGCACTCTACCAAATGTAAGGGCTCAATCCAGCAGGAAGCACTTGCTGAGTCTTCTAAGATTCTGAAGGTCAGGGCAATTCTATTGCATTCCTAGGTGCTTTTTTTTTTTACAATTTGTACTTTGAGAAGAGTCTATCGGAGAAAGTGCTACTATATTGAAAGGTCATATTATACATATTCATTAGAAATTAGTTTTCCCTTATTGGAGGAATACTGTTTCTTCCAGGTCTGGAAAAAGGGATGGTAGGTCAGCAGCTCTTGTTTTTCATGACAATCAATCACTAACCTTGCTGAGCCACGTTGGGGTTATTGAAGAAAGAGATGCAGCAGCTGCATTTGTTTTTGCTCATGCTTTGAGCTCTGGGTACTGTCAGGTTAAGATGCAGCAGGCTGAGAGTGATGAGTGAAAGGCACATGGACATTTCCACAGTCATTTGGAGACACCAAGGTGTTTTCAGGTGTCATTCAAGGGTCTCCAACTCAGGGTGACCTGATTATTACAAAATGGGATTTTAGGATTGTTAGTAAATTCATAGATCCTTCCAATGCCATCATTTTCTTCCTGGCCATGGAGTTTCTGCTTTCCAGGCAGGATGTCCTTTTCTAGAGGTCAGTCTATTCTGACAGGTCCCACATGAGTCTCATCACTCTCTCATCGAAGAAATTGCCTATGTTACTGGATCTTTTCCTTGTAGTACTTGAAGTGGTGCTTTTTGTCTTCACATGAAATGGGGGGACATGGGTCTCAGAAAATAAATGTGAAGGAGACAAACAGGTTGAAAATGACTTGCTGGGAAATCTGGAATCCCCACGTTCCCACTGAGGGTGCATGTCTGCTCCTTTCCTTCAACAAAAACTTCTGTCCTAGTACACCCTCTGATCCCTGAATCTGCTGTGTTTCTCCCCAAAACTAATGTGTTGAGTGTTAATCAGATACCTTTCTACTTCTCCAAGATAATATCCCTACCTTTTAATAGCTATTGTTTTCAGATATTGTTTTAGTGTACTGTGGAGAGATCTCCTCTCCTACACTCTTTGACAGATAAAAAGAGACCAAGTCACCTGACCAGCAGGTGAGTCAGTTATTTCTGGGTCATGGGGCTGCTTGTTCTTCTATATGAATGATATGGTAAGCAGATCTTCCTTTTCAAAGTCAAGACAGTTAACCCCATTAGTGGTATTTCTACCCTTCGTATGAATATTCTCAGGATATATCTGGGTACACCAATATGTCCCAGTGTAATGTTTTCATTCTGCCCTTAGTCATAGGAATGTATGAGCCAGTTACTTCTACTGCCTATCTGAGCAATGCATTAAAATGAAACCTATTATGTTCCCGTACAAATCAAAATTGTTACTTGGTGATACAAATGATTATTGTGCTGGGCTTATAATGGAGGGGTTGAGGCTCAGATACATTCAGAGGGACCTAGAAAAATAGATCTACTCTAGTTGTCTGCTTCTAGAAAATCAATCATTGAAAACCTTATGAAGTCTTTTTCTGCTGAAACACACAAGGTCATCGTCAGTTGGAATTAATTTTCCTTCAACTGATGAAGTGATTACCTTCACTTCATGTTCTCGAGCAAGTGGTCTTTCTGCTTTCCACCAGTCCCACTTGCTGTGGCACATTTGGCATACTTAACCAACATAGCACAAGGGACCACACATCTCTGCCTCAGTTGCTTCATCTGTGGAATAAAAGAGTGGTTCTCCAGGATATGTGAGTTTCTTTCCCTTCTGACAGAATGTTAGCGTCTGTCCTGTTGCACGTAGCTTGTTATCAGCCCCCAGCTCCCTCATGGTTCTGGTTGGGATTATGACAAGGAGCAGACAGAGAGATCCCAGGTATTTGGGACTCTGAGTGGCAGCACCCACACCTCATCTCTATCTGTGACCAGTCATTTCCTAGGCTGTTTCAAGCTTTTTTTGTTGAAAGTGATTTGCGGAAGCAAATCCCACCTGCCGTTATCATACCTCTGGAAGAAATAAAGTTCTCCTACCTCACTTCTAATCTTACTTTCTTGGTGGCTCCAGAAATCAACTTCATTTGTGAAAACCTGGTCATCTCCCCTGTTCAATCATTTCTGGGTCTGATAGATGAATGCTTTCTTAGGGATAATGAATGCGGCACCCAGAAGCCACAGGCCAGAGCAATGGGCCGCAAAGAAGGGAACCATTAGGACTGAGAAAGCCACTTTGTGCTTCCATAGAATGTGTTTGTTATGGTTGCAGGTAACTTTGACTCCTGTTTCCTTTGGTCCTTTTTTCTCCCTCAACTCCTTACCCTATATTTTAACCTACTATATATTCATATAAATCCTCTATTTTTCTCTTTTGAGCTGAGCGCACTGAGTATTTCTACTCATGCATAAAAGATGCCCTGCAAATTCCCTTCATGGCTGCATAAGTGTTTATTTTATTGCATTTCCAACACCCCCCCCCCCTTCAGACTCAGACTCTGAGGCCGTGCCTTCATGAGAAAAGCATTTACAGTTTTGCAATGTGCTTTGGCTCAGTTTTCTTTTTTTTCTCTCTCATCTTTCCTTTCATCTTGCTTATTTATCAAGAATGAAAAAGGGAATTAAAGGTGTTACCAAGAGTAAGAGAGGCTCCCTTGGTTAATGCCAAGTGCTTTGATACTATATATATATATATATATATATATATATATGCACACACACACACACACATACACACACATATATAGTGGGATGCAGGACATATTCTGTATCATGGGACTATCAGGAAAAGTATTTTCAACCTTCATCTTAATTACCTCGAATCCCTAAATTTAAATTAGATTCCATGCTGACTTCTGTAGATGTAAACTAGGGAAGATAATCATATTTTCAACTTATGATATGGGATCCTGATATAATCCTGGGGGTAAAAAGGAATCATTTTGAATATTGTGGTAACTTGCCTGTATTGAGTGTAAATAAGGCAGTAAAAGAAACATTTTAGTGTTACTTTACTCTTTCAAAGTTATTTTTCTCCTTTTTTTTCTCCTCGGTGTCCTCCAAAGATAAAACGAAGAAATATGAACATTTTCTATCAATATGCTAACCTTTACAAAGTTTTTATGTTCAGAAACCTTTGTTTCTTCAAATTCTTGAGTTACTCCAAAGGTGGAAATGCTGTAACTTCCTCAATAGCCTGCACTTATTGACCAGTTAAAAAACTTCTCCTTTGGAGTTCCTGTAGATGAGAATCAAAACCCAACCATTATTATCTCCTAATGCTACTCAAAAACGTTCTAGGCCATATCTATGCACAACAAGTGGGTCATTTGCATTCACATTGCTAGGAGAAATGCTGAGGTGTTAACAAAAAATGGCACTACCCACTTCACCCTGAGTTTGATTCAGGATAGTTTGTTGATAGCGTCCCTGAGTGAGGCAGCCCCTCCAGGGTTTACTTAATTCTTCTCTACCAAGCCTCCCCCTTCAAAACTCAACACTAAGCTAATGGCTTAGTCATGCAAGGACCAGTTGCCTATAGAGTGCAAATTTTACATCTTACTGAAAAAATGTTTTGAAGGATACATTTGTTTATTCAATAAACTGGCCCATGAGAATTTTTATCACAGTTCAGAGAGGATACTCAACAATGACCAGGATCTTTCTGACTTCCCCTTTATGCATCTTTGGATCAGATTTCTTTCTAATGACTTCAATACAGTTAAAATAGCATTGAAAATTCCTGGTGGAGAATTAGAGGTTACAAATTCTTAAAGTTAACATCATTTTGTCAATAGAAATCAAATGTTGAGTGCATACACTATACCTTCGGTCTGAGGGTGATCAACATACAAATTACCAACAACTCTGACTTGGTTTAATGTTACATAAGTTTGTTCCCACTATGAAAAGACTGAATAACAAAATTTTTATCACAATCAACCTCACTCATTACAGCTTTTAAATCATTGAGAAGTTTTCCAGTCTTTTCTTGCACTAGAGCAGGGCTCAGTAAGTAAGGACACTTATTGCCACTAATCTGCACTTTCCGTCCAAAGATATACTTGGGGACAAGTTTCATAGGTAGCCTGGGGACTGGCTACATTTCATAAAGTCTGACAGTTAAACATAAAATAACCTCATCAATTGATCTACACAAAATTGCATGAGTGCTGAGAACAAAGGCCTCCAGAAAACTATGGGTGCACTAGATTGGATATTTTTATAGTTGCTTTGGGGGTAAATATGCCTGAGTTTTCTGAAAGGGTCCTTTGAACAAATGATTCTGCCTGATGGACAGATTTGTATGTCCAATGCGATATTTTCTGTAGTAAAATGTTCCCTTGCTCGTGTCATTGATGTCTTGAGGCGGACTTCAGCTTCTTCTCTTCCTCGCCTTTGGAAAGGAGGCAGCTGCAATAGTGGTTAATCATGATCTGATCATAGATTTCAAGAGAAAAATAGCAATAAGCAAGCCTATTCCTGATACATTTGCCCCCAAAAGCTTTCAAAAAAGGAAGCCCTGGAATTGCTCAGAGTGAGCCAAGTCAGAATCCAATGTCATGTAGATGCAGGAATTCTTTATTTCAGCACACTCTATCAAGCAGGTTGATGTGACTATCATTTGTCACACACACAAAAAATGCATTGGGGAAACTGAATGGAGGTCTCTTCCCTTTAGCTAGAAACTTAGATCACCAAAAGGAAAATTGCTGGAGAGTATATAGAATAGCTCATCTCCATTCCCCTCTCAGAAATGTGCTCACCCTGCATTCTCTGGTATTAAAATAGAAAGCTGGACACCACCAAGCATCCAGGAGATCTGGGTATCCTTGGGGTCTGGAAGCCTATTAGAAATGCCTTTACAGTTTCACATTAACCGCAGCTCTACAAAGCTCCAGGGAGTTCCTCCTGACTACTGGTTCCCACTCCCCTCAACATAGCTCATCAGTGATTTTTCAAAGTCCATAGGCTTCTCAGGCCTCTTTTGTAAAGCACTGATAAAGGTATTTCTCAAGAATTAATGGGATATTGTATTCCTGTGAGAAAATGGCTTCGACAATTGAAATTGTAAAACTAAAGACTTTTGTAACAGAAATCTGTTTTACTTTTCTGAATTAAAAATGGTGCTTACATTATTGGAACGCTTCTTGGTGTATTTTTGTAATTTCTTATCCCCTTCTCTGTCTTTTCAATGACATTCGAAGTTCCCTGAGGTGGGAACAATCCCTGTCCCATTCATCATGGCTTCTGTCACTGTACACAAGCTTAGGTGATGCTCATATACTTGTTAAAAAGTTGATGTGTGCAATAAATGAGCCCAGATGTAGGACAGGTGGGAAATGTTATAAGTGTACACATGTACTCTCACCCCTGTTTACGATGCTGGAACAATTGTTCAACTCAATTTAAAAGGGAAAAATGCCTGCTTACATTTTGGGCGAGTCACATTTTATATTTAATTTGAAAAAGCAGTAATGTGTGATATGAACAATGTGAGAGACCGTTTTTACCCTCCTCTGTCTTCCTATTGCCAAGAGGAAGGGGTTAGTCATCGCTCTCTGCTCCATCCCTCTTCATCCCCTCTGACACTGACCATTCCTCCCACAACACCCTGCATCTATGTTCTTACTCTCACTGCCACAGAGTCAATTCTGACTGTGAGTGACATGGCAGGACAGGGTAGAACGACCCGTTGAGTTTCACAGAATGTAAATGTTTATGGCAGTAGTTCTCAACCTGTCACAGGTGTCTCCTGATTCATAACAGTAGTACAATGACAGTCATGAAGTAGCAATGAAAAGAGTTTTATGGCCTGTCCTGATTTGACTTTTCTTATGGATGCAGATTTCACAAGGTTCCAACTGGAATGAAGATTCTTCACATAAAAAAAGTGATAGTTTCCTCAGAGCACTGAGTTGATGTGAGTGGGCAATACAGAAATTGGATACCAGAAATGCGGGAATAAAGATACGAAATGATTGGCTTATAAATGCTCATAGATGGGGGAATATATATTCATAGAATTATAGAATTATGGTGTGGGTGTTACCAAATTTCAATTTTAAGGCATAGAATTTTTTTGTTCACTCATAGAATGTTATGTTTGAATGAGGGTGGCACATGTTGAATTCTATGCATTTTAGTTTTATCCCGTTAGATATAGATATGACTTTATTGTTTTTTTGAAAATTACATATCATTACAGAGTTATATGAAAGTGTCAAATTGACAAGTGTGGTCTGTGGCAGTCACTTCATCTGATGTCAACTTGAGGATTAAGACTGTATGGGGTGAAGTCTAGCCTATCAATTTAGAGATAGTCCATGAGATCTCTCTGTGGGCATGGTCTGCTTCTGAGAATTCTGGGAAATGTGGTAATTCCTTTCTGGAGGGGGAGACGTTATCTATCTTGATTCACTTGCTTTAACTCTAATGCTCTGTGCTGGAAAAACCACCTGGATGAAACCAGACCTCTGAAGTCAGACCAGCCACTTGCCAGCACTGAGATGTTTACAATGTTACTGGATCCAAAGGCATTATACCCATCTGACTTGTGATCGTCTTGCATTTGGCATCATTGCATAAGTTTCACGAGTCTGAAAAACACTTTAAAGACTGGTATCTGAAATATGGGAAAATATCAGATTTGTGGACTTGGACTGAGCTGGGTTGGAATGCTTTCTTAATGTAAAGTTGGTCTTGTATATAAAACTCTTATACACACAATAATTTTATGTTGGGGGTTCACCACTACATGAGGAACTGTATTAAGGGATCATGGCATGAGGAAGGTTGAGATCCACTGGTTTTTGGGAATAGAAAAGCCTGTCTTTCTCCTAAAGAGAAGTGAAGGTAGTGGTTTCACATTTCCGACTTAATTTTGTAGCCCAACTTGTAAATATTTTGCCACCTGGGCTTCTATGTCTGGGTTGCGTCCAATAATTCATTGCAATGACCACATATAACTCCCAGACAATGCTCATGATGATGGAGTTTATTAGGGAAGTTCATTGTTTTCTCACAATCTAGGAACAGCAAACACTAAAGATGCGGTCCCTGGTTCATAGCCACACTGCTCCTCAGCCAGCTGCCAAGTCCTCTCTGGTCCTTGGCTTCTCAAGGATGTGGTTCGTGGCTCCTACTTTTCTGAACCAGGAAGGACACCTGTCACTCTGCCTCCAAGCCCCATTATGTCAATGCTGCTACCCTTGCTCTGTCCTATAGCCCCCATTCTACAGTCTCTGCTGCCTCTGGTCTCCGTCTCTGTCATTTAAGAGACTAGAATTCTCTGCCACATAGAGAGCTAGAAATGCTCTTCTGATCACCTTGTTCTCTCTCTCTCTCTCTCTCTCAGATGGCTCTTACACATGGAAGAATGACTTTGGTAGGGGTGGGGTGTATGCCTGCTGCGAGACCATGCCCCAAAGGAAAACAAAGAATGGTATCATAAGCCACACCCCCTGGTAGCATCTACAGATACCTTCAATGAAACAAAAAGTGTGACTTGTTTCACACCCTCTACTACAGTCCAAATTTAACTCCATCTTCATCCTTTCCATTAGTATAGCAGTGAACCCCTTCCAAAATGGGATTATTATCATCACAGTATTAGAGTCCAGAATTATAATACATCTTATAAGAAGTATGGCGAGTAGAGCCATATTAATTGACTACAAAAATTGCAACATACCAGAAAACAGTACTTTGATACATAGCAGAAGATAGCAACTGTGATACAAGGTTAATCTGCTGCACAAACCCTCTTTAGATTATTGAAAACCCTACCAAGGTAATTGCCACCTGTGCATGTGAAAGTTGGATATTAAAGATGAAAGACCAAAGAAGAATAGACACTTTTGACTTCTCATGCTGTTGAAGAATATTGGAAGCATCGTGGGCTGCGCAAAGGACAAACAGGTTTCTCTTGGAAGAAGGACAACCAGAGTATTCTTAGAGGCAACAATCACAAGACTTGCATACTTTGGATAGATTGTTAGGAGAGACCAGTAACTGGAGAAAGCCATCATGGTTGGTAAAGTAGAGGGGCAGTGAAAAAGAGGAAGTCTCTTGTGGAGATGGATGGGCACAGTGGCTGTAACAATGGGCTGAAGGATCGGAACCATGGTGAGGCTTGTACAGGTTGTGTTTTCTTTCATTCTGTTGTGCATAGATAGCATTGCCATGGGTTGGAAACAACTTGAAGCCACCCAATGACAACAACAGTAACAAAAGACTTGCAGATGAGGCAATGATTACTTCACTGCCACCTCCATTTCTTTTCACTGGAATACTACCTATCATTCACATATCAACACAGTGGCTCTGCTTGTCATATAGCTTTCGCCTTGGCCTTGAAACTCAAACTCATTGCTGGGCAGTCAATTCGGAGTGTAGTAACCCACAGTGCTGGTGTTAGGAAATGAACTTCTGGGTGATAAACATCTGGGGAACTTACATCTCATGATTTTTCATAGGAGAGACATTAGTGATCTTAGGAAAAAATGGCATATTGTATATTTCAAAAGGTGGAAAATTTCTGCCCATCTACTATGTGTTTCTGGTTGTGTTGTTGCTGTTTTCAGAGCTAACATGGTTGGCTTCATGATCCTAACCTCCATTCATTGCTTTTAGGTTGGCAGTGAGCAGACCATCTTGGTTTACTGTCGCATCAACAAAAGATCCACACACAGCTTTCTTTCTTTTCCCTTTAACCACATACTTTGTTTCAGAACTTCTCAAGCATTTTTGGTTCAGTTTGATGAATGCTGAGAGATTCATTGTCATGCAAAATTTCACTCCTTTGTGGCCTAAAAACAATGGTTATTTTCATTCCCATCCCCCTTTCCCCTACCAGAGAAAAATGGATGTATTATCAATTATGTGGTAGATATTAGGGATACTTAGATGAGTCTTTCCACTCTGGTAAAGAGTTGCAATGTAGCAAACTCACAGGGGCACTTGTAGCCTGTCCTAGAAGGTCTCTGACTCAGCAGCATGAGAGGGCAGGGTATTTTTCAGTTTGATGTGCCTATTAAACAGAATTTGCCCAGGACGTCTGGAGCTATCATACTGCATCAGCTGCTATAAAGTACCGGTAAGCTATTCTACATCCTCAAGGCTTGGGGGAATTGCTGTTGGAGAGAGCCGTGCTGAGGACTTGGGAGGAGACCTCAGATGGTAGCATTTGTTCTTCCCATGTGGGAGACCCAGGTCCTTTCCTGGATCATATATCTCAAACACCGCCACCCCTGTCTGTCAATGAAGACTTGTGTACAGTTATGATGCTGAACAGCTTTCTGTGGGGCTCCCTGATTGGGCCTTCATGAGTTTGGAAAACTCACTGGCTTCCAGTAACGTCTCTGATGGAAGGACCATGATCTTGCAGTTAGAAGTGACATGGAAGAGTAAGAGCTGATTGCTTGGCAGATACACAGAGATCAAATCTGCTCTTTTGAGCAATGTGCTAGATTTGGGGATGATGAAGTTGAAAATAGCCCAAGCTCACAATGTTTTTTCAAAAAGTTTGGAAAGGAAGCTCATATCGCACAGTTGGGTTTCTGGGACCTACCATGAGGGGTGGGATGTCAAGCCTCCTTAGATCTAGATGTTGATGTCAACCGAGGAGCAGAACACCAAGCCATGCATCTTATATTGGACTTGAGACCAGGGAACTGAGGAACTGTCCCTACCTGAAGGACAGTTAAAATACCCTACCTGAGGCATAAGGAAAGCTGTACTCTTGATGATTTGGTCTTAAAGTAGCTTTATAAGCAGGTAAGTTCTGCATTTTGCTGGAGCTGGGGGAACAAGGTAAGCAAACAAAGTGCATAAAGGAGGGAGGAAATCATACCCACAGACCCACCAGAAGACTCTAGTAAGGGTCGAAAGTCCCACACCTCTAGACTATGAGTTCCATGGCCACAAGCACATAGCCAGCCATGTTGACTGCTCATGGAAATTCATCCGCTTGTTTGAGTATTTCTTTGGCTTTGCTCAGTTCTGTAGCCACTAAATGTTCAGAATTAATATTCACTGGATGCATTCCTAAGTGAAGTTTCCATGGAAATACACAAAGAACTGCTGAATTATGTTCAAATAGATGGGTCCAGGAAAGATATAAATGTATGTTCACTTCTGCTCAAGATCAATATCAATGAGCAACATTTATGTACAAGAGGAGGTCTCATGGTGCCGTAGTTAAGCAATCAGTTGTTAACAGGAAGCTTGGGGGCTTGCACCCACCAGCAACTTCTGGGGAGAAAGATATCGTCTTTTTATTTCCCATAAAGATCACCATCTTAAAAACTCAATGAAGCAATTCTACTCTGGCCTATAGGGTTGCTATGAATTGCAATTTAATTTACTCTTTAGAATAAGAAGCTGTATTATTCCTAATCTTTCTCCTATATGACACTTTATAAATTGTTAGAACTGGAAGATATATTTACGACCAATAAAAAATTAAATACACAATTTAAACAATTTAGATTTACTACTTAAAAAATACTTGCAATCTGTCTTTTAAAGAAGTACAGTACATAGTGCATGACTGGTGTGTTTTTGTTAATTTAATACAAATTTTGTAAATTTAATACACATTTTGATATTCCTTATATGTTCTGCGTTTGGCTCATAAGCACTAGTGGGAGTTCAGGGTTTGCAAAGCATGTTCACTAAATGCATGCGGTTCTCCTTTGGGAAGTCTTTAAGTAGATGTCAGTGAAAATGGTGACCTAAGTGCGATTCATAAGGGACCCCTGGTATTGTCTGCACTGTGTATAGAAGTCCTGCTGGGGTAGTGATTACACATTGGCTTTCTACTCTTACGGTTAGGGATTTGAAACCATTGATCACGCTGCAAAGGACATTGATCACTCTGCAGGGACAAAGAAAAGATGTTTACTCCCACAAAGAATTGTCATCTCAGAAGTCCGCAGGGGGCAGTTCTCCCTTGTCCTATGTGGTCCCCAGGAATCACAATGGACTGAAGGACAGTGAGCTTTGCATGGTCTGTCTAGTATCTGTGAACATAATGGGGTTTATTGTCGGTAATGTAGGTACAGACAAAAGAGAAAGGATGGAGTGGCAACCTGACTATTGCCACTATGGATGCATTTCTCTTTTCTGGTTAGAAAATACTACATTTTGGGGAATTTCTGACATATTTCAACATTATTACTGAATGTGTCTTTTAAAGAATGGATTATTTCAACCAGAGCAAATTATAAATGAAATGAGTATGAGTGAAGTCAAAATGAAAGCATTAGCTGATGTTTGTTTAATTCCCCCCCTAACTAAATGCTTTTTGAGTGCCGCAGCATTTAAAACCTGTAAGTCTCTTAGCATTTCACAACTCCTGCTTTGGCAAAGTCTGGCCAGGGCTGAGCAATATATTTTCAGTGTTGAGGGGAGCAGGGTGACATTCCTGGAACTGCAAACCTCCCTGTGTCATTCTAGAATCTGCTACAGATGTGTGTTACCTGTCCACTTCAGGTCTGGTGGTGGGGAAACCTACTCTGTCCTCAAAAGGCGTGCCTGTCGCATTCTTGTGTGGGGCTGAGGTGCCCCTGAGGGGGTTGTGACTCATATTGACCCTCTGCACAGCAGAGGAACGATTGCTCCTCCATACCCAGCCTGCACAAATCCTCACGATAGTTAACTCTGAGCCTCCATTAGTTCAACCAATGTGTTAATTCCATCTCTTTGAAGTACTCTTCATTTTTGCTGACCTTGTGCTTGATGAAACAGGACATCCTTTTCCAGGGACAGATCTCGTTTGATGGCATATTCCCTGATTCTTGATGGATCCCAATGTCCTCACCTGGTATGCCCTACTGAATCTGGGTGTCCTATGATTTTCTGGAAGCTCCTTAGCAATGCCCAGGCCTTCCTGGTTCGATGCTTTTACAGTACACCCACTCTTCACTAACAGACTATTTCATCTTTCATATATGAATACAGTAAAAAAAATCTATCTAGGTGTTTTATGCTTTAGTGTTCTAAGTATGGCAGTAGCACTAAAGTGTGAGACTCAAGTAACAGGGACTGTAATGGTTATGTGTCAACTTGGCAAGGTATGGGTCTCGGTGAGTGTTGAATTATGTAATAATGTGATTTGACAGTTAAATGATAGTTTTGTAGTAATACTCCATTTTGTAATCTGGTGTAGTGATCCTCCCTTTTCATATAACCCTTATTTTTGGATCATGACTTGGTTTCAGGAACATGTTAATAAGCAGGGAGTGAGTGTGCATGGTCACAGCACTAGTTGTGCTGCATTTGGTAGTGGGAGCATTGAATGTGAAAACTGCATTTTATAAATGATCTCTATGCCTGCCCTATAAATACTGTATTCCTTATATATTAGAAATAAAATACATTAGAAAGGCCCAAAGTACAACAAACATAGGTCTTCATGTCTTTTTTTGCATCAGCAGCCTTCTCTGTGTAGACATAGGACTGTGAGATGGTAACTACCATCCTGTTTATGTTACATTGCAATTCTTAGCTTGCTAATATTTTATCCATTTAC
>PVJH01038000.1:0-17855 GCA_004026705.1 Nesogale talazaci | reverse complement strand
AGGCTGAGCCCCGGTGGCATAGTGGTTGTGTGTGGGACTGCAGCCCACTGGGATGGAGGTTCAATTCCCACTCACAGGAGCAAAGGCTGGGCTTCCTACTCCCACCACCTGGGCAGTGATGCTTTAAAAAAAAAATTTTTTTTTTTTTTAAAAAAAAGTTGAGTCTAGGGCTGAGCCCCGGTGGCACAGTGGTTGTGCGCGGGACTGCAGCCCACTGGGTTGGAGGTTCAATTCCCGCTCACAGGAGCAAAGGCTGGGCTTCTTACTCTCACCACCAGGGCAGTGATGCTTTAAAAAAAAAAAAAAAAAAAAGATTTTTTTTTTAAAAAAAAAAGTTGAGTCTAGGGCTGAGCCTCGGTGGCGCAGTGGTTGTGCGCGGGACTGTGGCCCACTGGGTTGGAGGTTCAAATCCAGCAGCAAGGCTGGGCCTCCTACTCCCACCATCAGAGGGCAGTGATGCCCCAAAAACCAAAACAAAAAAGTTGAGTCTATGCATGGCATAATCTACTACTCATTGCATCATATCAAAGTTGATTCATAGCAACCCTCTGTGGGTTTCCGAGACTGCAACTGCTTACAGAAGTGGAAATCTCTAGCACATTCTTTCTCTGGAGCTGCTGGTGGTTTGAACTACCAACCATGCAGACTGCAGCCCAACACATAACCAGGCTACCACCAGACTCCATCTGTTTGCCTTCTTAGCCTTGTAAATTACATTATTCTAGTAAACAGTATCAAAAGCACAAAATTCTAAAAACTATAATTTTTTATTCACATTATGGTGGTCATATGCTTATGTTAATTTCATGATTGAGATGTAGGGGTGGAGTCTAGTCTGTTAATCTGGACAAAGCCATTGAATAGCCAATGAGGCCTCTGTGTGGGCATGGCTTTCTCCTGAGACTTCTGGGAAATCTCACTACATTTCCCTCGTGGAGATGAAAAACTAATTCCCCAGTTGTTAGGAGTTAATTTCAGAGACAACAAACTATTGACAAGATGGCAGTGTCCGAGAAGCTGAAGGAGCCGGAGGAGAAGCCACATGGCCTTACCCTGATGGAACCAGATCTCTGAAGCTGGAGAAGCTATGTGAATATCCCTGCCAGCGCTCAGTTACTTCTACCACCACTGGATGCTGTTGATAAACCCTGAGCCCTGGAAGCGAGGAGCCATGGGGAGCCCCTTGCTGGCAGCGGGGCTCTGCACCCACTGACCTGTGACTTTGTGAATCGGAAGGAGACTTTATATACTGGTATTGGGCATATGGACTAATATCGGACTTAGGACTTTGAACTGGACTGGGCTGGGATGCTTTCTCATTGTCCTATTCTTCTTGTATATAAAGCATACCCTTATATTCATATACATGTCCAGAGTTTGTTTCTCGAGTCTACTCGGACTAACACACAGATGAAAAATTTTCCACTGAAACCTTAGACTAGAGAATTTTAATGGTACACAGCGAAGACTTTCCAAAAAGTCTACAAGAGAACTTTTTCACTATTTTTGAAGCATTTCTGTGGATGTAAAAAATTATTTTTTATCATTTTATTGGAAGCACACACAGCTCTTATCACAATCCATACATATATCCATTGTGTCGAGTATGTCTGGACATATGTTGCCATCATTTTTCAAAACATTTTCTTTTTACCTGAGCCCTTGGCTATCAACTACTCGTTTCCCTCCCTCCCCCACTGTCCCCACCTCCTGAATCCTTGATAATTTTTTTTGTGTGTGTGGGGCATCACTGCTCTCCGGTGGTGGGAGTAGGAGGCCCAGCCCCACTGCTGGAATTGAACCTCCGTCCCCATGGGCCGCAGTCCCACGCACAACCACTACGCCACCAGTTCTCAGCCCGAATCCTTGTTAATTTATAAAGTTTTTTCATAAACAATTATTTCAGAGTAAAAAGAAAAAAATCCTAAAATTAGGCACTTCTGGTTATTATGCAAATAGAGTAATTGTAACACAATAAAAGACTTCAAAAGTAGTATTTTGTGATTTGTACAATCATTAAACGTCTTGAGCAGAAACTTAATTCAGGCTACTTTTAGCACTATTACATAGGAAGGCACTTTAAACCCTAATTGAAGATACATCATTTTAGTTACTTAAATCCACTGTTAGCTAGCAGGAGGGAGCCCTGGCAATAACAGTGGTTAAGCTCTCAGCTACTGACCAAAGATTGGTAGTTCAAACCTGCCAACGACTCCATGGGAGAGATGTGGGAGTCCGCAACCGGAGAGATCTACAGCCTTCGAGACCCTATGAGGCGGAGTTCAGCTCTACGGTCACGAGGGTCACGGGCTCACTATGAGTCAGAAGCAACCTGACAGCAACAGGTTTGGTTTGGTTTGATTTTTACAATGGGGAAAATGATGCCATTCTGGTACAGATCCGATATAACAAAGCATTTTGCTCCTCTTTTAAGAGTCTATCTGAGGGGAAGGGAAGCAGGGTTCAATGTGATACACGAAAATAATAATTTAAAATTTATCAAGGGTCACAAGGGGGTCGAGAGGGGGGAGGAAGGTTAAAATGAACAGCTGGAAATCAAGGGCTCAAACAGATGTTTACAAAATAGTGATGGCAACGTATGTACAAATACACTTGATACAATTGATGTATAGAATGTTATAAGAGGGCTGAGCCCCGGTGGCGTAGTGGTTGTGCACAGGACGCGGCCCACTGGGATGGAGGTTTAATTCCTACTCACAGGAGCAAAGGCTGGGCCTCCTACTCCCACCACCAGGGCAGTGATCCCTAAAAAATAAAAATAATAAAAATTTTAAAAAAAAGAATGTGATAGGAGCTGTAAGAAGTTCCTCCAATAAAATAATCTTTTAAAAAAATGCTGATCTGGCATGCCAGCTTTGCTGCCTCTTCAATACTTCTACATCGTACTCTTAAACTGCAGGAGAGATTTATCATGAAAGAAAACTGGAAATCCGAAGATCTGGGAAGATACAGAGTTTTGATATGGCTGACCAAAACATTAGAAGACTTATGAAAGTGGAGACAAGATAGCCAAGATGGATTTGAAATTGTTCTGAATGATGAGATGAGAGACTGATTCTAAAATATTGAGAAATGAAAAGCACTTGTTTGAAAACAGTATGTCATATGTAGGTTTTAATTTTTAACAGGTTTCCATAAACATTCTAAGAAGTGATGTGCAACAAACATCTAAACATCTCAGACAGCTAAGGAATCTCTCTTCTTCAAGAGAATTTTCTGAGCCAGTCAGGGTGCAGTGCAGCACCGTTGAAAAACACCACTTTCGGGCTGAGCCCCGGTGACGTTAAGTGGTTGAGTGCGGGACTGCAGTCCGAGGGCTTGGAGGTTCAAATTCAGCCACGGCTCTCAGGAGCAGCGCTGGGTAGTGCCCACGACCACCAGAGGCAGTGATGCCCACAAAAAAAAAACACGACTTTCCTCTAGTTCAGTTGTCCTCAACCTTCCTAATGCCGCAACCCTTTAATACAGTCCCTTATGCTATAGTAACCCCACAACCATAAAATTATTTCCATTGCTATTGCATAACTCAAATTTTGCCAATGTTATGAATTGGATAATCCTTGTGAAAGGGTGATTCGACCTGCAAAGGAGTCGCAACCCGGAAGTTGGGAACGGCTGCTCTGGGTTCTTTAATACTCCTTTCCCCCCATTATCATGAATTCAATTTTTTGTTGTTGTTGTTGTTTTGGGGGGGGGGGCATCACTGCCCTCAGGTGGTGGGAGTAGGAGGCCCAGCCTTTGCTCCGTGGAGCTGGAATCGAACCTCCATCCCAGTGGGCCGCAGTCTCGCACACAACCACCACGCCACCAGGGCTCAGCCCCATGACTTCAATTTTACCTTACAAATCGGACTAAACCAGAACATGCACACTGCTACAGATAAGAGGCTCCAACACAGGGAATCCAGCTTAGATAAACCCCTCAGGGCCAACGATGAAAACAGATAACCAGGGGGCTGAGTCCCAGTGGCTTAAGTAGTTGAGTGTGGGACTGCAGCCTGTGAACTTGACCGTTCAAATCCAGTGGTGGCTCTCAGGAGCAGTGCTGGGTAGCCCCCACGACCACCAGAGGGCAGTGATGCCCAACAACAACAGAAAAGAAAATAGATATACCAGGAGGTTAAGGGAAAGGTGGGGGAATAAAAGGGGAATCAATTACAAGGATCAATCTATAGCCCCCTCCCAAATGAACGAACAACAGAAAAGTGGGTAAAGAGCAACAGAGGACAGCGTAAGATATGAAAATTACAATCTATAACTTAGCAAAGTTTCATGATGGGGGAGTGAGGGGAGGGAATAAAAAGCTGTTATCAAGGGTTCATGTAGAAAGAAAATGCTGGCTGAGCCCCAGTGGCGTAGTGGTTGTGCGTGGGACTGTGGCCCACTGGGACAGAGGTTCAATTCCAGCAGTGGGGCTGAACCTCCTACTCCCACCACCGGAGAGCAGTGATGACCCCCCCCCCCGAAAAAAAAAAGAAAGAAAATGCAAATGTGCTTGACACAATGGATAAAAGTATGGATTGTGTTTAAAGATGTAAGAGCCCCCCCAATATAAGTATTTAAAGAAAAACAGAATTTTCAAAATAAAATTGAAAGGGAAAAAACCCACTACATTTCGTAGTTCTGTCATTCCAGAATCCTGAAGACACAGAAGAATTTTATGCTAATCAAAAAGAACACAGGTGAAGCTGGCCCGACCTCCTGGAACCCTGCTGCTGTCATTTCCCACAATTCTGACCAAGACAACCTGAATAAGCTGCCCTCCGACTCTCATTGGGTATCTCCTCTGCCAACAGAGATGTGGTTGGGGTGGAGGCTGGTGGGGGCAGGAGTGAGAAGTCCACCCATGAGAAGAAGGGCAAAGGAACTGCTAGCCTCAGTGTGGGGCGTGGCTATGAACCCTGTGGCGCCTCCCTTTGGAGGTGGCAGCGACTAGCCTATCATAATCCCTCAGCAATCCAAGGGGATGCCCACTGGCCCCAAAGTGGGTCTCATTACTGCTCACCCACTGGGGGCTCCAGGGACCCATGACTGTGCAGGAGAAATGGGGCTGAGGACTCACTAGAGCGTTTCTCCTTTTAAAAACATGGATTTTTTTTTTCAAAGTTAAAATAGGCATAAAAATCCTAAGATAAGAAAGACGTAGTGCTGGGAAAGAATAGCCTGAAAGTAAAGACGACTTTGAGAAGGAGGGTATGAACTCTCATGGGGCAGTGGCGATTGAGGGGCAATGACAGAACAAGGAGAAGGGATAGTGAGTGAGGTGCACAGAAACAGACCTCAGGTTCTAATTCAAGAAGCAGCAAGGAGACAAACAACTTCAACAGTTTCCAGGCAACAGGTATGAATATAAATTCTAGGAATATACAGTTTTCCTAGTTTTTGCCATAGAGCATAAACAAAGCTTCATGCTCATTACTTAATTTAGATACATCGAATCTAAAATTCATCTTTTGGGAGATATATTTATGTGTGTGTATGTCTGTGTGTGTGTGTGTATACCTACTACAGCATTCTACACAAATTCAGCTTCTGCATCTGAACCATATACCACAAAAATGTTTTGCGTGACGATTTTCTAAATTCTCCTCAAGATGGTACATAAAACTACTACTAAGTATGTAACATTTTCTCAAAAACATTTTCTATATCACTTTATAGAAAATTAACAGTATTTATTGCCAATGGTGAAGATTTACACTTTCAAATTCAAATTAGTAGTTTTTTTAATTTGCATCCATTAAAACAAACTTGCTAACTTTGTATTAATGATGAGGATTTTTCTGATGAAAGCAGAGGTGGTATTGTGATTTTTCAGTATTATAAAATAAAATGTGTCAATATCTGAAGTTACTATACATTTTGAAGAGTGAGACACTTTCCAAATGATCAAATCACGATGCAATAATATTACGTATGGGTAAAACATCCATTCAAAGTACAAGATAAGTAAATGAGTTTTGTTGTATTAAAAAGTTCACTGCTAAGGTTTTAGATTGTATACTTTAGTTGTTCTTAATTAAAACCCTGGAATTTTGGGTATATCAGAGAAGATACACAATTATCTGAAAAAGGGTATTAAAATCTCACTCTTTTCCAATTGCATGTCCAGACAATGTTTGATTTCCTTTAGATAAGAGTAAGTCAAAAAATATTGCTATGAAGTCGTAGAACCCTTTGATCTATGCCATATCAAAATGGCAGTCTGGGCATCTTCAAGGGAATAATAGTGTTTCCTTCTGAAATAAAAAGAAGCCTGAAGGAGAAAAGGCAGGGATGGGAAATGAGCGGCTGACGCTTTCAGTGAACTCTCCCACGGTAGCAGCCCCTTTGAAACTTACTATGAAGGCATTCACACACAGCGAGGGTCAGGTGTAAGTGTCAACGACAGGTAAGAAGCTGGATTTTAATTACTCATTCTTACTGCTTTCTTGGCATACTAAATACCATCAAGATACTTGACCATAGCTTCACACCTTCTTCCTCACTCTTTTTCTTCTCCTTCTCTACCCTAAACACATACTTTTTTGCTAAACCACATCAAATTTATGTCTTTTTTTTCCCTACCCCCCTCAAATCTGTCTTTTTTTTTCTTGTGGCATTACTGCTCTGGTGGGAGTAGGAGAATTCTATGTCTTACAGTCTCACTTTTTCAGTAGGAGTTTAAAAGTCCCACCTGTTTCTTTTTTTTAATCATTTTATTGGGGGCTCATACATCGCTTATCACAATACACACGTACATATACTGTGTCATGCCCATTCGCATGCCTGCTGTTGTCATCATTCTCCAAATCTCTGCTTTTCCATGTGAGCCCTTGATTTCAGCTTCTCATCCCTTCCCCTTCCTGCTTCCCCCGCCCTCCACCCGATTACTTTATAAATTATTACTATTTTGTCATATACTACATTGCCTGACATCTCCCCCTCACCCACTCCTCCCATGACCATCCTCCAGATAGGAGGTTATGTGTAGGTAGGTCCTTGTGATTGGCTCCCCCTCTCTACCCCACCTTCCCTCCACCCCTCCAGTAACTCCACTCTCACTACTGGTCCTGAAGAGTTCATCTGTCCTGAGTTTTCTGAATTTCCATTTCCCATCCCACCTGTTTCTTAATTAGACCAATTACATACCCTTCCCCCCAAACACTCGACCTTCTCATCTTTCCAAGTATGAATTATGTAATCTTAAAATGATTAATTTTACATTAAAATTTGGCAGCCTTGGTCTCATGTACAATGGCATAGCTGAAAATTCTTTTACAAAGTAGCTTTTTTTTTTTTTTTTTGGCATCACTGCCCCTATTTGGCACACTCCCCCCCCTCCACCCAACATGCTTTCACACAATCATAAAATTTCACTTATACATTGTGATAGGATACAGACTTAACACACTAGTGACTTTTTAAAAGGTGGTACAAACTTGAAAGTAAAAGTTAATTTTCCGGCTTGGGGGTTCAAATCCAGCATCAGCAAGGCTGGGTAGCTCTTACGACCACCAGAGGGCAGTAATGCCAAAAAAAAGTTAATTTTTTTAATGTCTCACTTTCAGCATACTTTTAAATTAGGAATTACTTTTGTTAAGCTATTTTTCTAGTAGTTCACCTGAGAAGCGTTGTGTCAAATACACTTGGAGCAGGGTTTTAAAACACTTGTTTAGATACCTAACTGAAAAGCACCCACAAGTTAAAAGTTGCCCCATGGGTTACATGTTGAATTGTTAACCGCAAGGTTGTTGGTGAAAACTCATCAGTCCCTCCAAGAGGAAAAGATGAGCCTGCACACTCCATACAGATTTACAAACTCACAAATTCTACTCTGGCCTGCAGGGTCGCTGTGAGTCAAAATCCACTCCGTTCCAGTGGGTTTGGCATTTCCGTTAGTTATAAAACTGTCCATGAAAACACCTTTAACTCCGCGCTGATATTCTGATCCCCACTCTTTTCATCAGTAAGAAGGGTGTCTGAACTAGAAAATTTCAATGCCCCTTTCTACTCTAAAACTCTGAGTCAATTTAAAAGATCAAACTTGTGAAATGTTAGACTACTGGGGAAGGGAGGGCATGCTTAACGAACATGCATTTATAATTAAATGTCTCTAAATATAAAATTAACCAAGTTCATCTTCATTACTAAGATTCTAGAAGGTGGGCAGAGTGGACGCGGAGAAAGTGCAAAAGAAGCTGTGAATTCAACATCCCCACTCCAGGGTCACCAGGAGATTTACTGTGTCTTTCCACCAAAACGGGCAAACACTAGAGTACAATCAGTCTGAAAACTGAACTCTCCTGGAATCAAGCTCCACCACGTTACCCCGCTCCCTAGCACCTTTCTCTCTACCCCCGAAAACAATCAGAGTTCAGTTCCCCCCTGCCCTATACGGGTCGGGTCGCCCTGAGCTGGCAGGGACTGGGTGGCAGTGAGTTTTTTAGTTATAGCTGCTAAGGCCAAAGCACAGGTGACGAAGTCACCTCGGTTCAAAGTCTAGGGCACCTGAGATCAGGTTAACGCATGAACCTAGAAGTATGAAGTGTCAAGACCACATTGACTGGGGAGGGGAAGACAGGCAAGAGCAGGGGTCCTAGGCAGACACTTGAACAGTAGCTTTCACCCAACTCTCATTTTTCCCAGCTGATCTAGGGGTGCCAAATGGGTGGGTGAGATCCCCCAGGCTCCAGGAGAACGAAGCAAAAGAACAAGTGGGTGCAAGGCTCCCCGCTTCTCCCCCCGGCTCGGCCACAGCCCCAGGCACGCCCTCCCGGCCCCGTGGCAGCCAGAGGGCGGCGTAGGGTCCGACCCAAGTCCCCAGCCCACCAGCCATCGGCGGCCGCACGGCCGCCCCTCCCCCGCTCCGCGCTCCGCACCCACGGGCCCGGGAGAGCCCAGAGGGAGAGAGCTCGAAGTCGGTTCTTACCCCAGCGGCCCTCGCCAAGATCTGCGCCGCCCGCCGCCTGGCCCTGCCACCCAGTCCGCTCCCCTCCGCCGCCCAGCTGGAGTAGCCGTGGCACCTCGCTCAAGGCCGGCCCCGCCCCGCCCCCGGCCTCGGCGCAGACCTCAACCCGGCCAACATGGCTGGTGCCGCCCCTGCCACGTCAAGGGGAGGAGGCGGAGCGTGAGGAGAGGAAGAGGGCGGAGGCTGGAGCGGAGGGGCGGGGCGACGGGGGCCGGGAGCCCGGGGAGGATATCCGGTCGGAGAGGAAGTGGAGCGGAGAGCCCGGGGCCCTGAGACCCGCGGAAGCGGACGCGGCGGGGCGGAGGAGGGAAGAAGGGGAAGGAAGGAGAAGGCAGGGGAAGAAGGAAGGAAAAGGCACTGCCTGAACTTGGAGCGGGAAGGGAGAACGGGAGGCGCGGAAGCGAAGAAGCTGAGCTGGAAGGTGGTTAGGCGGGCGGACGGAGTGCCTACCTGGGAACTCCAGCGGCTCCCCCTCGCTGCGGGCCGCGGAGAGGAGGGAACTGCTCCGGCGCTGCTCTTGGACAGCTTCGCGCAGGGACGTGGAGCGGTCCTCCTGCTCATCCTGGCCTGGGGGGCCCATTGATCCGCAGACCCCCGCAGCACGTCTCCGCTGATAAAGTGAAAAGTGCAAGAGAGACTTAGTGAACACCTGCTACGTGCCGGGCACAGTCGAGCTACTGAAGATAATTGTGACCATATAATAAAGTGACCAGAGGTCTCGCTTTTTAACAATTTAACAACATCCCGTGGCGTTTTAAAATTAAATTTATTACAACACTACTTTTGCGTTCTATGAAAATGTTTGTTGCTTCATGTAGACCAAAAATTTAAGACCCACCCCCAGGGCTGAGCCCCCGGTGGCGTAGTGGTTGTGCGCAAGACTGCGGCCCACTGGGATGGAGGTTCAGTTCCAGCTCCACAAGAGCAAAGGCTGGGCCTCCTACTCCCACCACCAGAGGGCAGTGATGCCCCCCCCCAAAAAAAAAGAAAGAAAAAGGTAAAGAAAAATATTTTGGGGCTGAGCCCCGGTGGCGTAGTGGTTGTGCGCGGGACTGCAGCCCACGGGGACGGAGGTTCAATTCCAGCAGTGGGGCTGTGCCTCCTACTCCCACCACCGGAGAGCAGTGATGCCCCCTCCCCAAAAAAAGACCCACCCCTGTCAATGGTGTCCCACTTAAAATCTGGTCACTTTACTAAAACCAAAAATCCCAAGCATCGAAGAGATTACGTACTACTTGTGTATTCCTAGTCTACCTCTTCTCTCCAACATGTCCTCGGCCAAACCGCTTCCTAGGACACACAGTACCATCTTTGGCTGATGAACGTACGTGCTGCTTCTAGGCGAAATGGTATCGTTTCGCTAGTTGGGAAAAGAGGTAAATAAATTGAACTTGAAGGCCTCAGTAACCCCGCAACCAACAGAGGAACTAACTGCAGATATAATGGCACGGAAAATCCTGCAAAGCCCTAACGACCGAAACATTTTACATTAGAGTACAAAGATAATCCCTCCCTGTTCTGCAACGCTTGCATCATTGGCAAAGATGAGGAAAAAAAAAAAATACCGATCAGCTTTTCAATCATTTTCCCAGACTTTTTTTTAGTCCTCATATTTTCCTACTAATAATTTGTACATAAGGTTGTTTTGGAAGATGGGAGAGTTTAAATTTTTAATTCAATCTCAAAGAGTGAATGGAACAAAATTCAAAATTTGCTTGTAAATGAAGTGTGGTTAAAAAAAAAAAAAAGTGGTAATCTCTATGAGGATTCTTGACCGAAATCATTAAAAGCGATGACTGTGATTGTATAAAGGCGAAATATGTTATTCACCACAAAATTCTTAAATAGGATAAATACATAAAGATGCGAGGATCCACAAGACTTGGGTTTCAATAAAAATAAACCAAAATATAATGTGGCAGTCATGTGCTTATGTTAATTTCATGATTGAGATGTAGGGGTGGAGTCTAGCCTGTTAATCTGGAGATAACCGGAAGAGTAGCCAATGAGACCTCCATGGGGGCATGGCTTTCTCCTGAGACTTCTGTGGAATCTCACGATATCTCCCCGGTGGAGATGAGGAGCTAGCTCCCCAATTGTTGGGAGTTAGTCTCAGAGACGATTGACGAATCACGGACAAGATGGCAGCATCTGAGGAGCTGGAGAAGCCCATGGCTTGTCCCTGATGAAGTCAGACCTCTGAAGCTGGGAGGCCACGTGGAGACTCCTGCCAGAGATGAGTTGCTTCTGCCACCACTAGATGCTGTTGATGGACCCTGAGCCCTGGAAGCGAGAAGCCATGAGGGGACCCCTGCCGATGCCAGGACTCTGCACCCACTGACCTGTGACTTCATGAGTCGGAAGGAGACTTTATAGACTGATATTGGGCATATGGGTTAATATTGGACTTGTTACTTTGGGTTGGGATGCTTTCTTAATGTCCTATTTCTTTTATATATAAACCTTTTCCTTATATCCATATGCGTGTCTATAAATTTGTTCCTCTAGTCTACCCAGATTAATACATATAAATCCCTTCATTCCATTCCTCTCATAGATCCCAAAAAGGCACCTTTCCCATACAGCTCAATGAAAGAGTTTTAATTTCTTTGTTCAAAAATAAAGACTTATATTCCCTAGTATGTAGATGTTAGGAAGGGTAACAAACTGATTTGAAACTGCTGCCTTATTTTGTTTTTTCATGTACTTTATGTACAGGAATCCCTGGTAGTTCAAACAGTTAAGCACTAAAGGTTAGTGGTTCAAACTTACCCAGACTTAAGAGGTTTTTAATCTTTAAAAAATAGAATGAAAACTTGAGTGACTAAAGAGAAAAGTAAGATTAAGAATTAGCAGGGGAGGGGAGAGGGGAGGAAGAGTCCAAAATTTTAAAATTTGATTTCCTGACATTCCTGGACCACAACACTCAAGATCAAATTTCAAATAGGAAGATTATTTTTGTTAAATTTTTACCAACACACTGCTGATTGTATGTTTTCACATATCTTTGTTGTTAAGTGCTCTATTAAAATATATAGGGCTGAGCCCTGGTGGCATAGTGGTTGAGTGCGGGACTGCAGCCCATTGGCTTGGCGATTCAAATCCAGCAGCAGCTCTCCGGGAGCAAGGCTGGGCCTCCCACTCCCACCAGAAGCAAGTGATGTCCCCCCAAAACAAAACATACAATATATAAATCCTGGCCCATTGTATGACTAAACATTTGTAAGTAAACATGAATAAACTGTAAAATGTAAAGTATTTGTATTATTGTATATGAAGGGACTGAAAGGCCTTAAAAAAAAACTTGTACAATAATGTTTGACATATTTATTCATATTGGTCACAATGAGAAAAACCCAGAGGTCCATCAACAGGTGAATGGATAACAGCCATTAGAATACTTGACCGACACAACAAATGAATTATTAGTTAAATTCTGTTAGTTCCCAAAACAACACTTCCCAAAAGCTTTCTAAAACGCAACACCCCTAAGATCTTACTTCTTCAAACTGGTATTTCTCAAAATGACAATAGATATTAAACAGAGAAATTGGAGAAAGTTTTGTTGTGTGTATTTTTGCCACGATTATAAAAAAATAATTACATGAATAGCAAATACAAAGAAGAAAATGTTCTAGATTGATTGTGGTGATGAAAGTTTTGTTGTGTGTATTTTTGCCACGATTATAAAAAAATAATTACATGAATAGCAAATACAAAGACGAAAATGTTCTAGATTGATTGTGGTGATGAAAGTTTTGTTGTGTGTATTTTTGCCACGATTATAAAAAAATAATTACATGAATAGCAAATACAAAGAAGAAAATGTTCTAGATTGATTGTGGTGATGATTGTACAAATATTCTTAACATGATTGAATTATTGAATTATATGAATGAAATATCAATCAACAGTTTAATAAAAAGGAAATGATATAAGGTAAGAAAATAATTTATGGGGCTGAGCCCCAGTGGCGTAGTGGTTGTGCGCGGGACTGCGGCCCACTGGGTTGGAGGTTCAAATCCAGCAGCAAGGCTGGGCCTCCTACTCCCACCACCAGAGGGCAGTGATTCCCCCCAAAAAAAAATAATTTAAAACTTATCAAGGGTTCGTGAAGGATAGTGGATGGGGGGAGGGAAGGGGAAGAAATAGGGAGCTGATATCAGGGGTCTGAGTGGAAAGAGAATGCTTTGAAAATGATAAAGGAGGGGCTGAGCCCCGGTGGCATAGTGGTTGTGCGCGGGACTGCGGCCCACTGGGATGGAGGTTCGATTCCGGCTCCCAGGAGCAAAGGCTGGGCCTCCTACCCACCACCAGGGCAGTGATGCCTAAAAAAAAAAAAAAAAGAAAATGATAAAGGCAGCATTTGCAAATGTGCTTGACACGCCGGATGAATGCATAGATTGTGATAAGAGCCCCCAATAAAGGAATTTTTTTAAAGTAAATGATTTAAAAATGAGAGAGGGAGAGGTGTGATTGTCTAATAAAGTCAGGAAACATTTTAATGAGATGTAAAGTAGGTTTCTTGACTTGTCAGCTTTAATAATCACTGTGAATGCCCAAGAGTAGAAATTAAGTACATTTCCCAAGGATTTTTGACATGAGTTTTTGTCCAGGGGCAATCTGAAGGCAAGCATTCAAAATATAAATGATCTTAAATAGTTGTTAATATATAACAGCCAGTGTTTTTCTCCCTGTTTCCATCCCATCGATGTTTCTAAACTGGAAATGGTAATACAAGTTTTATATTGTGATATGTGACCCTGTAGATTTCTTGGAATTTTATCTGATCACCACCAGATGGAGCTTTCTTCTTTTTGGTTTACTCTGTTTACAGTGTTTTCTAACATGGACTCTTTTCTGTTTGTTTATATGAGGATATTATAATTCAGTGGCCAAATTTTGGAGCATTCACTAGACAAAGTAGCAAACTCTTCTAATACTGAATTTTACAGCATCACAAACCCATATGCATAGGATATCTGTCTAGCAAAGGCTAATTAATAATTTCCACACATGAGACTATGGTCTAAAGTTAAATAAACCTTGTTGCTCTTATTGTTAGGTGGTTTCAACTCAAAGAAAATAGACCTTGGTGATCGTTTAGTCTAATTTCTGTACATGAAAATGAATGGGAGGTCAAGAGGAGTCAAGTGCTAATAAACTCAAGCTGCAGTTCATTTATGGCCAGTACTGCAGGTCGGCAAACTGCAGTTGGCGAGCCGTGTGCGGCTCTTTCCGTGGGAACATGCGGCCCTAAAGCAACACTGAAAACATTTGAAGGCTATTATTTCATATCACGGTGATTTCATTTGTTTGGAAAAGCATATTTAAGGCTCTTGAGTGATTTTAAAGTTGTTAGGAGGGACAGTCTTTGGTCTCAAGAATTTGTCTACTATTTGCCTGGCCTATACTATTTTGGGGGGGGCATCACTGCCCTCTGGTAGTGGGAGTAGGAGGCCCCAGCCTTTGCTCCTGTGGAGCTGGAATTGAACCTCCATCCCAGTGGGCTGCAGTCCCGCGTACAACCACTACGCCACTGGGGCTCAGCCCCGCTAATGAGTTTTCTTTCATGCCTCTTTCCTCCTTTAAATGCTAATGATTAAACATTAAATGCCTAGCTCTTGTTCAAATATCAATTATTTATATCCTACAGTGAGCCCCAAAATTTTACTCCAATACCTCTTCATTCTACCATACTTGTCAATCTCACAATGATATAATCCTCTCATAAAATTATGTACAGGGCTGAGCCCAGCAGCGTAGTGGTTGAGTCTGGGACTGCGGTCCATGGGCTTTGCGGTTCAAATCTAGCAGCAGCTCTCTGGGGGCAAAGGCTGGGTAGCTCCCACAACCACCAGAGGGCAGTGATGCCCCCCCCCAAAAAAAACTACGCACATTATGAAAATGATGAGGGCAACGGATGTACAATTGTGTTCGACACAATAGTCTTATGTATGGATTGTAATAAGAATTGTATGAGTCCCCAATAAAAGGATTTTTTAAAAAACTATGCACATAAAATCCTTTGCTCTGCTTCTAAACCAGTTACAGTAATCCAAAGAAATATGGTTATTGAATTTCAAATGTAGAGTATTTGAAATAATGCTACCACTGGGTTGATTCCAATGCACTGGATTTACACAGTGTTTCCAGACTGTAAATCTTCACCTGAGCAGAGTCTCATCTGTCTCTTATGTAAGTGACTGGTGGGTTTAAACCAAAAGCCTTAAAAGTAACCTACAATTAGCACCACCAGACCTCCTTGTAAAGAATGAAAAACCTACTAGATTCGTTTTAATTAAAGAAAAAAAATTTTACTGCCATGGTGCTGATTTTGACTCATAGGGAGCCTATAGGACCGAGTTTTGGGAAGCTGTAAATAAATCTTGAAGGAACACCAGGAAGACTTGTGGCAGATGGGTTTTATGTCAACTTGACCCTGTGTGAACATGTGGGGGGAGAATCCAACCTGTCAATCAGGTCTCAGCCTGATGATGCCTCCGTGGGAATGTAGCTTTTTTATGAGGAAGAAGCTAGAAATCAATCTCTCCCTCCCTCCTCTCCTTCCCCACCCCCTCCCCTCCCCCTCCCTCTCCTGCCTCCAGGGATTGCTCCATGCCCAACCCTGCCCTACCATGTTCCCACCAGCTTGGATCCAGACAAGTCTGCACCCACTGGCCTATGCGCTCCCCACATCCCACTTCAAAATCAGCTTTGAAGGTGAAATCTCATTTTAAATGAGAGGACATAGATTTGCATTTTCACTTTAAATGAACAAAGTATTTTCTTGCTTTCTATAATAATTAAGTTAAACGTTGTCCTGATTTTTCTGACATCGAGTTCACATTTTTGTGGACCATGTTTCAGCCTAGTGGTGAAAAGACTATTCATGCCCAATGAACCTGGACTCAGACTAGGAAGCAAACTGAATCTTCCACCACCTATGCTCACTATCCCTCAATTATTCCCAGTGGGGCACAAAGGCTCGTAGTCATTTTTCTACCTTCTTTTGATTTTCTGATTTGGAGGGGGGGGGTGGTGTTTTGCTTTGGGCTTAACGCTATCTTTCTTGAAAAGCAGCTTCTTTCTAGATACAAACAGCTAATGAATTAGGCTGCTCGTGGAAAGGGTGATGGTTCAAGTCCACCTAGAAGTCCCTCTACTAGTCACAGAAAAGCCTGGCAGTTGTGCCAGAAGAATAATTGGTCCTTGAAAACTCTATGATGGAGCCGTTTTACTCTGGCCTGCAGAGGGGCCGAGGTAGTCTGAGGAGTACATCTGATGATTTACAGAAAACATGTGGCCCTGGTAAAGTCCACTACCAGCAAGACATTGGTTTGGTTTTGGGGGGCTTTTTTGGTTTGGGCTTTTTTTTTGGCATCACTGCCCTCTGGTGGTGGGAGTATTGGTTGGGTTTTTTAAGGGAGCCCCTGAGGGTACAATAGGTTGCTCATTGGACTGCTAACTACAAGGTCAACAGTTCCAAATCACCACCAGCCACTCTTCATGAGAAGGAGGCTTTCAACTCCCATCAGGATGTACAGCCTGGGAGATGCCGCTGGGGCAGCTCGACGACTTTGTCCTCTAGGTTCACTGTGACTCGGAATCAACTCCATGGTAGCAAGGTTGAATTCTTACATGAGTGTAGTTATTGGAAGCACTCCCGGTCCGGCCATATCGTAACATAGTACAGGTTTCTCCAAATGTCAATTTGTTAGCTCCACACTAGATCAATAGAAACAGACGCTCTGGAGAAGACCCATGGTCTGTATTTTAAACAACAGCTTCCAGATGACTCAGACACACAAACATTTGAGAATAACAGAGCTGATGAAGGGGCTAGAAAATACAGGAGCAACCCTTCTATTTAGTTCTGTAAGTATGATTTAACAGATGCCACCATGACCCCTAACAGCTGTTGGATATTCCTTTACACAACCTTTATGTAACTCCTACAACCAACTTCCAATGTGAGAAAATACTGAAACATGAGAAATGTTCCTATGGAAACTGTAACTGTAACTGTAACTGATTGGAAGTCTTTGGAAATGGGGCCCAAGAAGTGGTCCTCTATCTTAGGAATAATTCTGCCTGGAAAGAGATTAGATGAAATGGTTCTTATAATTTTAGAAGCTTTCCCCAAATTAAACATCTTTTTCCAAAGTAAACTAATCAACCCGATAGATGAACACATAGTTTATTCTCAGCTGTCCCATATCTCAGTGAAACAATAAAAAGATTTAAGAGTAATTTCCAATTTATGATTATATTTAAAAGCCTGTTCCAAATCTATTAGTGATTATATCAAGTCAGATTAGGTTTGAGCTAGCAGAAAACAACCCCTTTAACTTTTAGCTCAATTTACTTTCTTCTCTCCTAAATGAACTGTATAATCAGAATTTCAAAATTTGCTGTGTAATTAGAATTTTCAGAATATTCTTTATGCTGTAATAACTCACCTCTTCCTTTGGAAAATAGGACTTTTGTTCCATTCAGCTGCTCCTCTCCTTTCTTCCTTGACCCGTATGTCGTTCTGCCACGTACTGCCTGCATGGAGTGCAGTGCCAAGCACTGTTCTTCGGTGACTTCTTGGTTAGGTAACCGCTTGTTCTTGTTTTTTTTCTTGAGGAAAACAAAGAGCAATAGCTAACAATTTACTCAGTTTCAAAGGATGGGAAAAAAAGAAAAAGGTCCTGGCTAAGGCAATCCAGGAATTATGTGCTTACTGCTTACTTTTTCAAAATGTTGAGGGAAGAAAAATAATTCTCTGTACTTCATTGTAATTTTATGTTCCTCTCAAAAGTGTGGGTAGAAAAATTAACCAAATAAATTTCTAGTTTAACTGAACGCAGTGTCTTTCCAAGTCTCCCAACTGTCTCCAG
>PVJH01037999.1:0-17499 GCA_004026705.1 Nesogale talazaci | reverse complement strand
GACTGGAGTGGAGAGGAGACCTTTGAATGGTAGTGCCGGTGAAGAACATGGGGATGACCATGGACAGCACGCAGGTCTGTACTGGACAGAATCCAGCTAGAATGACTTCTCTCCTCATCTCCTAAGGGATCTCTGTCTTCTCTTGTTCACCCCAAATGGCAGATTCTGTATCCATATGTTACACAGAATGCCAGCTATAGGCCAACAAGGTGTGTACAGAACAAGAAAAAGACCATGGCTCACTATGTGTTCACCATCCACAAGCATTCGATTTTGGTTTGGGATGGTGGGTTTTACTCAGCAGCCCCCACACTGATGTGAACTTATTTTCCAGAAAGGCAGTTGGGAGAGAAGGAATCTGCTAGTTGGTCCAAGCAGCTCTGTCTACATGGTTCTGATAGAATTGCCGTACCTCTGTGCTTGGTCACAGGCAAAGCCTTGATAACGGCAGGAAAGGTGTCGGAGGGGGCACCTTGCTGTGGAAAGACTGTACTGGAGGGGGAGTCAGCTGAGACCAGGCACGAAGGCACCCCTGGGGATGAGGGAGTAGCCTGTCAGATCGCAAAGCTCCGTCATCCTTCCTAAGGAATGTGAGCCGGGAGGCCTTAGACATTTTTGGATAAAGAGGTAACAAGACTAAGTTTATTTTTCATTGTGAGAGTAATTCATGTTCTTTGTAAAGAACTTGAAATTTCGAAAGTAGAATTTGGGAGATTTCTCACATCCCACTTCTCAAAAATACCCAGTTTTTAAAGGTTTTTGTGTATTTTCTCAGACTGTCCCCCCACCCCACCCCGTGTTTCCTTCATAGTATATAGTACAACATTGACTATTGTATCTATTATATATACTCCTAATACCCCATATGTGAATATTTTATGTATCTTGGTTTTACCATCAAGGGATTAAACTATATATACTGGGTTATAAGGTAACTTTTTTTGTGTGTGTGGCATCACTGTCCTGGTGGAAGTAGAAAGCCAGCCTTGCGCCTGGAGAGCTGCTGCTGGATTTGAACTATCAACCCTGTGGGCTGCAGTCCCATGCATAACCACTATACCACCAGGGCTCAGCCAAGTTAACTTTTTAAAATATAAATTAACTTTTTAATTTTATTATAAGATGTTGTGAACATCTTTCGTATTACATTTGCCTCATTCTTCTTAATGGCTGCATAATACTACTAACTCCCTGTTGCTGTTGGGTTTTTGCAGATATTATACCCGTGTAAATTACATGCACACTCATAGAATGCATAGCAGGCATAGGACACTAGGGCACTCAGTTTGTAAGACTGTGTACAAAGGTTATCTGCGGTCGAGGCTAAGGGAAACTGCTGCGCTGGGTAATGGTATGAGCCCGACCCTAGCTTAAGCTAGAAAATAAACTCCTTTTGTTCCTTTGCAAAAAAAAAAAAAAAGTTTATCTGCATAAAAATATCAAACCAAACCAACTGCTATGCAGTCATTTCTCACACAGAGAGACCTTTTGGACCAAGGCGGAACACCCACCTTGGGCTTCCAAGGCTTTAAATCTTTACCAGAGGAGATAGCCTGCCTCTTCTTTCTCCCAAGGATCTGCTGGCGTATTCAAACTGATAACTTTGTGATATGCAGCCCAGCGTATAATCCATGACATCACCAGGGCTCCAACATAAAATGCAATACTTCTCAAGCTTTATCCTACATCACAGTTACCTGGAAATCTTGTTAAAAACCTATGGTGCACCTGCCCCCAGGCTCCTGCACTTCTGAGTCATTAGGGTTAGTGTCTAAGACTGACTTCCTTTAAAATTCCCGGGTGGAGCTGATGCTTGGAAAACCACTAGGGCAAGCTTTCACTCCCATTTTAGAGTGTGTGCAGGGTTTCCAGTTGGTTTGCTTTTTCCAGTTTTCCTTCACTTTGACTCCTGACACAAGTTGAAGCACAAACGAGAACAGAAGTGGAGAGAAAAGAGTAAATTTGAAAGACATTTCAAAAAAAGGATTAATGGGCTTAGGAGTCTGAGAAGATGTGAGGGACAAAGGAACAGGAAGCAACATTTTCTAAACATTGAGACTAGATTATTTACTCTTTCTAAAACGTTCTTTCGTCCTGTGATTTCCTTTTCAAGAATCTGAAGTGAGATAAATCTGAAATGAGATTTATTTGAATAAAATACAACTGACAGTTGGCACCAAACCAGTGTGGTTTCTCCTGTTTTGTCGGAGTCAAATCCCATTATGACAAATGACTTTGCAAGTAGATCTCTGTATTACCAAATACTTTCAAGACCGAGCCAGTGACCTACTTTAGGCAATATCCAGTTCAGTGATTCCAATTCAGCAAGCTAATTTGGATAGCATTTTAGGACTTGTAGAATTTGATTGGAAGTACTATAGTACATTTGTATAAAGAACTATCAGTTTCTAAAGGTAAGTCTGAACCCTGTTGAGAAGTTCTGTTTCTTGCCTGTCTATTGTCATTATTCTTTCATCTCATCATGCACTATGCTTTCTGTATTTACGTTTTCCTTAAGCTTGTTGCTTGCCCCCCCAAATAAGGCATTATGCCAAGTATTCATGTTTGCAATTATAAATGCAGATGAAGCTAGCATGTTTGCACAGGTGAGATGAAATAAGCAAACGACAGCCTGTTTATTAAGCTGATTGTGTGGTGTTCCTGGATTGGAAGATAAGTGGAGGGGAGAAGATTTGGGTTCTGAAGCTATTTTATATGTGGCATACCTTTCTTTTTAAAAGCTGGCTTTCAAGGGCTGAGCCCGGTGGCGTAGTGCTTGTGCGCGGGACTGCGACCCACTGGGATGGAGGTTCAATTCAAGCAGTGGGGCTGGGCCTCCTACTCCCACCACTGGAGAGCAGTGATTGCCCCCCCCCCCAAAAAAAAAAAAAAGCTAGCTTCTTTTTTTATGTTTCATGCTTGTGTTATTCGTTGCCACTTGTGTGGGTGAGATTTAAAGATGTAAGAATTAGAGCTAGCTGTAAAAGAGTGCCAAGTATTTTTAAAAGCAGCTTTATTGAAGCATAGTGTCCATACTACAGAATTCATCCATCTTATGTAGACAATTAAAAGCTGTTAGAGGAACACATCTTGTATGACTTACAGGATTTATATGTTTTATAGGAAATGCCTAGGGTAGGTAAATGTATAGAGACCAAGGTTCATTGGTGGTTAGGGGTTGGGCGTAGGGCATAGGGGTGGGAAGGAGAGGCAAGACAAAGGGAATTCATTACTTAGGGAATACTGTGCATACAGTAAAGACGGTAGGAAAATCTGGAAAGGATCATGGTAATCGCTGAGCAGTGCAGTAAACATAGCTCATGTCAAGGGATTGTACGTAGGACAGATGCGGAAAGGACCGATGATGACCTGTTGCCTTTTTGCACCACAATGCAAAAGATGCATTTATTTCTGTATTTTTGAATAAAGAAAGAAAACCATATACATTTGCACATCTGTGTAACCATGGTCAAGACCAAGTTGAAAGCATTTTCCACCCCATCATCTCCAGAGCTCCCTTGTACCTGTTGGCTGTCAGTCCCTGCTCCTGCTTATAGCTTGGTACAACCATTTAACCTGCTTTCTGCCTTCAGAGATTTGGTGGGCAGGTTTCGGTAGCACTTTCAGATGAAGGCATACTAGGAAGAAAGGCCTGGCAATCTCCTCGAAAAAATTAGCTGATGAAAATACTATGGCTCAGAATATTATTCACTTTGTTTTCTTTGGACATGTCATTAGTAGAGCCATCACTGGACAAGGACCATCATGTTTGGTGAAATAGAGGGCTGGTGAGGGTGAGAGAGACCATGCCCAGATGCAGAACTCTGTTTAAAGTGTTAGTTTCACTTAAGAGTGAATCTCCTGCTTCTCTCAAGTCATCTTTTTTTGGGGGGGCATCACTGCTCTCCGGTCTCTTAAGTCATCTTAATGAATATAGTTATTGAAAAATAAATAAGAGGGGCTGAAATGCAACAGATTTATAACAGTGTCTGCTTTTTAGGTATTCTATTTAAGAGACCTAAAAGAAACTTCTGTTTTATCTGTGCTGCTGCTAGACGACCTTAAGCTTGTCGCCTGAAGTGAGTGTGGTTATAATTATTGTAGAACAATGCCAGCACATTCATCACAGCAGAAAATTTCAGTGAGGAAATGTCTCCCACCAGACATGAGGACTTTGATAATCAGGAAATTTAATTGTGAGAACGGCCACCTCCCTTTCTCTGCGTACCCACGAAGTTGACCCTCTTTCTCTCTGGCCAAAGGTGGACTGCCTGCAAATCGCATCCAGAATGCTTGTAGTTGGTGCCACAAAATATGGAGAAAATGTCTGCAGTTTATGGCAACTAGATCCCTGACATATGATGTTCCAGGAGCTGTTTTTACAGTGCACAAGATGCACAGGAACAGAATAACAACCCCCCCCCCCCCCCCCCCCGTGATTATTGGCAAGGAAAAACTGACTACGTGGCTGATGTTAAATTCGCCTTTACAGGCAGCCAGAAAGAAAAATGCCTGAGGAATTGCAAACTGGAGCCGCGAGATGGTTCCGCAGCGAGTAAACACAGCCTTGGAAGCCATGGCAAAGCGGTTCTCTTGTGAGCCATTTTCAGCTTCTACCCAGAGAGTGCTGGGCCGGCGCCAGAGAGAAAAACCTGATGAGCCCCCCAGGGAATGTTGCACAGCAAGGGAGACCCTCTCTCAACTGCACTCCCAGATAGTGAGGGCAAGATGCTTGCCTCTGCTGCCCCCCAGACCCCACCTTGCTCTGGCTTGTCTGTTTCTTAAGTTCACTGTGGATGTTAGCTTTTGTCCTCAACAGTTCGGGCCCATGAGTTGCTTTATTTCCTGACTTCCCAGTTCTTGCTTCAGCCTTTTCCTCTATCTCTTTAAAACAGCGGTTCTCCCAGTGTTGTCTAGGGACTGCCCTGTCCAAGACTCTTTGAGTGGAGCTGGCAACTTCACAATCATCTTATACACATACTAAGATATTATATGCCTTCCTGACTCACTTTCTTAAGCATGTTTCCCAGAGGTTATAAGACTTGTGATCTGACAGAAGAATGAATGCACAAGCAGGTAGCAGAAGACAGCTATTATCTATGGAGCTGGATATTTAAGATGTTTGCCAAGTTGTAAAGCAGTGTTACATTTCTCAAGCTTTTTGTCCTTTGAAACAGCATTTTTTTTCCAAAACAGCATTATTTTTTAAAATATCAACATGGAATGATTTATCATTGGTATTTTTCAGTGAATTAATGCATTTTTAATTTCTTCATATTTTTTAATTTCTAGTGTGGCAAATACTGATATAATGCAAAGAAGTAAAAGACTTTTGAGATCCTAAATAATTTTTAAGAGTGCAAAGAGAGGGCTGAGCCCCGGTGGCGTAGTGGTTGAGTGCGGGATGCGGCCCACAGGCTTGGCGGTTCAAATCCAGCAGCGGCTCTCCAGGAGCAAGGCTGGGTAGCTCCCATGACCACCAGAGGGCAGTGATGCCCCCCCACCAAAAAAAAAGAGTGCAAAGAGATTCCAAAATCAGAAAGCTGGAAAATCAGATTAATAGACACCTAACAATGGCAGCAACAACAGCAAATCAGTCCATCTGCAAATCAGTCCATCTTTGAGATTCTGGAAGGAATCCTGGTTTTCCACTAAGATAGAGTCGGATTGTTTACCCACTGTTTCTGTTCCGTTTTCTGAACCGGCGTGCTGCCGAATTTTCTATGGAACTGGATTCTGTGCTGAGCTTCTTCTCAATAACATAAGGGCTTCAAGGACAGGAAAACAAACAAACAAAAAGCCATCGTCTTTGCTCCAATTCTAGGTTGGAGCAAACCTAGAGGACAAAGTAGAACTGCCCCATGGAGTTTCCAAGGCTGCCATGTCACCATCACAGAAGCAGACCACCCCATCTTTCGGCTGCAGAGGGACTAGGGGTGTCAAACCACTGACCTTTTGCTTAGCAGCTGGGGGGTTAACCACTGTGCTACCAGGACAGGGAACATATCTTTTTTTTTTTTTTAAGTGGCATCATTGCCCTGGTGAGAGTAGGAAGCCCAGCCTTGCTCCCGGAGAGCTGCTGCTGGATTCAAACTGCCAACCCTGTGGGCCGCAGTCTTGCACACTGGGCCACCAGGGCTCAGCCAGAACATGTCTTAAATGAGAGGTTTATGTCATTTTATAATTTTTTTTAGACTTTTTTTTGGGGGGGAGGGGGGCCATCACTGCCCTCTGGTGGTCGTGGGAGCTACCCAGCACTGCTCCTGAGCGTCACCGCTGGATTTGAACCTCCAAGCCCTCGGCCGCAGTCCCACACTCAACCACTTACGCCACCGGGGCTCAGCCCATTTTATAATCTTAAGATACATAGAACTGGGCACAGGAAAAACATTTTTTTAAAAAAACCATTTATTAGGGGCTATACAACTCAAATCAATACATACATCTATTGTATGCAAACCACATTTGTACATTTGTTGCCATCATCGTTCTCGAAACATCCTCCTTCTACTTAAACCCCTTGATATCAGCACCTCATATTTCCCCTCCCTCCCCACACCCCGTCCCTCATGAAGGAAAAGCACTTATTCATGATCTTTCATATTATTACGATCTTCAGTATCAATATTTAAAATTTCCCTAACTTGCTAATTTACCAGAGAAACAATATAAATTTAAAAATTGACAAACAACTTTCATAAACAATTAGATATTTAATGTTAAGAAATATAAAATTAATATGCAATATGCAAATAAAGTCATCGAACATCGATAAGTTGCGTGCTCATTTGTTTGATCCCAGTGATCTGGTCCCCGCCCCTGCCCCGTCTGAGTGCCCAGTAAGCATTCAGTGAAGCAGCTAGACGTGGATCTGTGCCCACTGCCGCTTCTGCTATTCTCTCAGCCTGCAGTCTGGCCTAGGTCTTGAGGGAAAAAGCAGAATCAATAAACCAGTTGTTGATTTCCATTTATGGGGACTCCCTGCTCTCGTAGTTGTTACCCATTGGGCTGCAAGTCTCAAGGCCAACAGTTCAAAACCATCAGGAGCTCCTCAGGAGAAAGACTGGGCTTTCTGCTCCCGTAAACAGTTACAGCCTCAGAAACCCAGAGAGAGGGGCCCTGTGAGTCAGCAGTGACCAGATGAGATTGGGTGTGGGATGATTTTTCTGTTTCAGGGATTTTAGTGGCTGTGATTTTTTGGAAAGAGATTGCCAGGCCCTCGGAGGATCTTCTGGGTGGACTCTTCTGATGAGGGGCTGTACACTTACCCAGGGACTCCTTCGTATTTTTTGCTTTTAAGCCGTTGAAGAATCGACAAATTGTCCTGAGACTAGTCTAGAGGGCATGCACCTTAGCCATCAAGTGCTGCTCTAACAGAAATACTACACATGGGTGGCTTTAACAAACAAAAATGTATCCTCTTGCGGTTTAGGAGACCTGAAGTTCCCCACCTGAAGGGGAATGCTTTCTCTATCCGCTTAAGAAGAAGGTCCTTGACTCCTTTCCACATCTCTGGGTCCAGTGTCCCTTGGAATCTCCATGTGTCTTGCCATAAGTCTTCTGCAGCCTTTAGGAGTTTCTGAGTGCAGAAACCTCCTGGTCAAAAAGGATATACCGTATATACTTGAATGTAAACCAACCCGAGTATCAGCTGAGGCACCTCATTGTACCACAAAAGCTGCATTAAAACATGTGCTGAAAAACGCTGCTTATACGTGAGTATAGACAATATCCCACCCTGGCGTTTCGTTCCGGGTGGTGGTAGGTCCCTCTGATGGACTGTAGATTGCATCCTGCCTCGTTAACATCCTTGAATTTGGATAGATCTAGCCTATCACAGACAGCATTGTGCTTCAAGACAGATCTTGACCGCGAATGCAAGGCCCTTTCTCCTGAATCTGCCCTCCCCAGCTTCTTAAACCATGTGGCCGCCTGATTCAGAAAGGCCAGCACCCTTCCATTGCAGCACACCAGGGCTGTAACACTGGGCACATCCATAAGGACAGTTGTGAAGATGGCACAGGACCAGGTGATCCTTCATTCTCTTGTACAGAGGAACATGAGTTGGAATTGACTCAAAGGCAACTAACAACCGCAATAATGTTCTAGAAGTGAGGATTTGTAACACACCGGGTAATTAAATCACAACATGGGGGGTGGGGGGAGTCATTGTACATCATCGAGAATCACGGCTGGATTAGACAAGTTAACACCTATTTGGGGGTATATCCCCCCCTAAAACCTTAGGTTTATTCTATAGAGTTCATTGGAAATGTCCTTTCCAGTATCATTATCTTAAATGGTAGTGCTATGGCACTAAATAAGCTCAGAACCTGACTCCATGAAGTAGACAAGCCATTAGACCACTGACTGAGTGGTAAGCCTAGTAGAAATGTGTGTCACATAGTGTTGGTAACTCAGAGAAAGAATCCTGCCCTGTGATCTTCGGCAAGACAGGGGAGTCTAGAAAAACGTAACAGAAAACTTAACAAAAACTCTAAGTGTGTGTCTTGAAGGTTGAGAAGAAATTTGCCCTGTAAGTGGGAAGACAAATCGAATGAGACTGCTTGTTCAAAGTCATGGGCCTGGGCTGAGCCCCGGTGGCGTAGTGGTTGTGCACGGGACTGCGGCCCACTGGGTTGGAGGTTCAAATCCAGCAGTAAGGCGGGGCCTCCTATCCCCACCACCAGAGGGCAGTGATGCCCCAAAAACAAAAAACCAAAACCAAACAAACAAAAAAAAAAAGTCATGGGCCTGTGAAACCACGTGGTGCTCAAAGGAAAATTAAGCTTTCAAATTAAGCTTGGTTTTGCTGGGACGTAAAGTTTGTGAGGGGTGGGTCCCCGTGAGATGAAGCCAGAGAGGTAAGCAGATGTGGGGTCTAGAGGAGACAGTGCACAGGCCACCCAGAGTTGAATTGCATGAAGGTGATCCTGACAATAGGCTGGGTGGGCAGAGCCTTTAGGGTAAGAAAACAAATTTTAGAGGGCAGTGATGCCCCCCCCCCAAAACCCCAAACGAACAAACAAAAAGAAATTTTGAGCAAATAGAAATAAAGTGAGTAAGATGTAAAGGCAGAACTAGACAGCAGTGGCCGTGAGATTGGGAAGACAAGGCCATGCCTGAGATATTTGGGATTTCAAGTGGTAGAGTTTGGTAAGAGGAGACGACTGGCAATGGCCCCGGAGTTCTGACCTCAATGGAATGCTTGTGAGGAAGAGAACGTAGTTTGGGTGACGACTAATGTACCGGTAGTTTAAAAATGTTGCATTTTAGGGACCTGTGGAGTATACTCTGTGGGGAAGATCCTGACGTCAGGAGTTCTATAGAGCATGTCATCGTTCTTTAGCACTGCTATTAATAGGCAGAGCACAAGTAGTTGGCTGTAACAGACAATGTGTTACTCTTTCTTAGGTTGTAAGTCTCAGGCTGGAGATCGAGAAAGGTGTCGTGTGTGTGTGTGTGTGTGTGTGTGTCTACAGTTTATGCGGAAGATCTTTATCTCCTTCCAGCATCTGTAGGCCTTCCATCCTTCAGAGGTCTCTATGTGGCTTGGCATCAGTCTTCTCTTGGATCTAGAAAGTTCCCAGCACAGAGACCTGGGCCCCAAAGATGTACTCTATTCTAGGCTCTCCTCCCTCCCTTCTGCCCTCGCTCCCTCCCTCCTTTCATCTCTTAGAAGATAAATGATATTGCAGACCATATCCCAGGAGGGAAACTACCCCTTAGGTCAACACTCTGATAGAATTAAGAGTGTTGCGTCTCATGCATAATCTTCTTATAACTGACTCATCACATTTGACCACATCATGGGGATCATTACATAACTACCACAGTAACTGCCAAACTACTGAGAATCATGGCCCAGCAAAGTTGACACATAGTTTTGAGGGGGACACAGTGCAATCCATGACAGATGATTCTAAATATTGTAAGAAAGGTTAGCACTGGAGAGGTTTGGGAGGCATATATAGGTAGGTGGTAGGTAAACCTATTGGAGAGGATAACGGCGGTGCATATAACAGAAACAGAAAGGGAAACTTGAACTCCCAAGGAATCCACCAGTATTGAAAGGACACGTGGGAGAAAACTGTCCAGCAAAAGAGACTGGACAGAAGTGGACTAAAAGACCCCAAAACAAAGCATCTGGCCTTTTCTATGAGGTATAGGAGCCAACTTGAAGGTACTGGATTTGTTGATTGGTTTTGGTGAGGTAACGCCAGTCAACATGCTTCAGGTCAGAAGTCAGGGCCCCAGGTTGGTTCTCTCTTCCTCATCATCTTCCACAGGAAAGCCTCATCATCATCACCACCCTGCCTGCCCCAAAGGCCTAGGGTGACTGCAGACCCAAAGTGACGGGTGGACCCAGGCAGAGCCACAGGACTGTGGGCTGACCACCTGACCTCATGGCCTCCCTGGCCTCATGAACTTGCCCTTGAGTCTATTCTCATTTGTGGTGGCTTATGTGGCCAGAGGGAGCTGCTCCTTCGGGTTTTTGAAGCTGTGACCTTTGAGAAGCACATCACCAGGGCCGTCTTCCAAATCCTCTCAGGATGAATTCACGTTGCCAACCTTTCACCTAGGAACTGAGCACTTAGTCCTTCGGACCACCCAGGAACGCCTGCTGGCTCAGCAGCGAGGGGGGAAGCACCATGGTGACAAGAGTTTCAGGCAGGTTCTTTGGATCTTGAAATGTACAAAGAGGTTAAAGGAAGAATGGTCAAATTGATTGGTGGCCATTGTATTTGACATCTGTGATTGATTGGGACAGAAATCAAATTGTCATGAGTCACAGGAGAATAAATGAGCATGGAGAACACAAGTAGACGCTGCCTTCCCCAGAGACTTGACTAGGAGAGGAAAGTCGACCAGAGGGCAGCGATGCCCCAAAAGCAAAAAAACAAAAACAGAATTTCGGAAGCATGAACCAAAACTTGCAGAAGAAGCATTTCCATAATTTGAAATAATAGCAAACCTTCCATGGGTTGGCTGGTGACGCCATCTGCCTGTGGAGAGCCACCTGTACTGGTCTCCTCAGGCTCTGGATGCTGTTAATTGTGTTGGTTAGTTAAATAGGAGCTTGGGCCCGGCCACAGATCGAGATGGGTGGTACCCGCCCACCTGCCACAAGTTTCCTGGCGTCGGTGCTCACCCTCTGGGAAGATGAGCCAGCTGATGTTTTGTGCTCCCCTCACATCTACTTCTCTCCTGGAAGTCTCGCTCAAAGGTAGAGCAGTTGCCAAAAAGATAGGCAGCCCCACGTGTTCTGGATTATCCGAGACTCAGAAGTTTATGTTGTCATTATTAAGTGCCATCGATTGGGTTCTGACTCACAGTGACCTCTCTGTGCAGCGGAACAGAAGACTGCCTGGTTCCGCGCCATCCTCACACGTTCTTATAGGTGAGCTATCGTTGCAGCCAGTGTCAGTCCATCTTGTCGAGGGCCCTTTTTCGCTCTCTGTCACCACCCGTCCACTTTACCAAGCATGATGGTGTTCTCCAGGGACTGGTCTCTCCTGTCCAAAGTCTGCGAAACAAAGTCTCTCCATCCTTGCCTCCAGGAGCATTCTGGCTGTACGTTTTCCAAGACAAATTTGTGTGTTCTTTTGACAGTTGATGATACTATCAATATTCTTGGCCAAGACTATAATTCAAATGCATCAATTCTTCTCCGGTCTTCCTCAGTGTTCAACTTTCACAGATATGTGAAGCAATTGAAAATTTAAAAGTATATGCTTAATAGTGAATCTCGGCTGGGCCCCCGTGGCGCAGTGGTTGTGTGCGGAAGTGCAGCCCACAGGGTTGACGCTTCAAATCCAGCAGCCTCTCCAGGAGCAAGGCTGAGCTTCCTACTCCCACCAGGGCAGTGATGCCACAAAAAAACAAAACAAAAACAACAAAAAACACTAGTGAATCTCAGGGATTAGGCTGCATGTCAGACTGTTGGGAGAAATCCAGGATGGAGAGAGTAAAGGGAAAGGAGACCATAGCCCCAGGCTTTCTTGCTAGGGTTTGAATTTTCTAAAATGAAAATTTAAGTCCATAAAGGAACCATGTTGAATAATCAAGTTTAGAAATTAAAGTTCTGCCTTATCTGAAGTGATGGCAATGAAGTAAATATCGTTTTTTGAATATGTGTTTCTTTCGGTTTGTTATACTGAGAGAGATCCCAATCAAGCTACATGCTGTGAGTTTACGCTTGGGTACTTGGCTGTGGAGTTTCCTTGCAGGATAGCAGGGGTTGATTTGAGGAGCGCTGGTGGCACAGTAACAGGGCCTGGGGGTGTAGCACTTTGGATTACTAACCCTGAGGTCAGCCATTCAAAACCACCAGTTGCTTCTCGGGGGAAAAGGCAAGGTTTTCTACTCCTGTCAAGAGTTGCAGTCGCAAAAAAAAAAAAGAGTTACAGTCTCAGAAACCCCTGAGGCCAGTTCTACTCTGCCCTATAGAGTGCCCTGGTTTTTGGGTTTCTTGTGGCTGGGCTGCTAACGGGTCCATCAGTGATTTGAACTCGCCGAGTGCTGCGTGGGAGAAAGCTGCGGCATCTGCTTCCATGAATCATGATCGGTGAGGAAGCCCTGTGGAGAAGTCTGTTCTGATCCGGAGGGTTGTTGACCCAAAGGCAGCTGGTCTGTTAAGAGGTTGATTTACCGGTAACCGGAGCTTCACAGGTCCCTTCACTCCTTGTATGAATCCCGAGACCAGTCTGGTTACTCTAGAGGACAGTTGAGAGATCTGGGACGGTTCAACATAATTGCTACCACTAGACCTGACCAGATGGTAGGATGATGGCGTAGATCTAAACACTGGAAAATGATGTTTGAAGGGATATGCCATTATCTATATCTAAGAAGGAAAACAGCACCATAGATAAGTCCAACTGGATGGTTCCAAAGGTTGTTATTAAAATTAATTTTTATGTGTATTTTAAATATGGGTCCCATCAAAAATATAATGCAGTTGTACTATTAAAAACTAGATTCAAGAGAGCTTGGAAAACTCCTCGATTTCTTTCACCTGGCTCTCTCTCTCTGCCTACTCTCTCCACCCCACTCACTGAATACTTGCAAGCATCTTGGACCCCCTTCTTCAGCAGACAAAGGACCCAACTGTCTGTTGCTTCTTTTCTAAGTGTGTATTTAGAAGACTTGTAGGTTGGAGGATTGACACGATATAGCTTCAAGATCGACTATAAATCTACAGTAACGGCTGAGCCCCAGTGGCCTAGTGGTTGTGTGAGGAACTGCGGCCCACTGGGTTGGAGGTTCAAATCCAGCAGCAAGGCTGGGCCTCCTACTCCCACCACCAGAGGACAGTGAGGCCCCCAAAACAAAAACCAAACAAACAAAAATCTACAGTAACAAAGTCAGTGTAGTGTGATACTGCTTTTTTGTTTTTGTTTTTTTGGGGGGGGGCATCACTGCCTCTGGTGGTCACGGGCACTACCCAGTGCCACTCCTGAGAGCCGCCGCTGGATTTGAACCGCCAAGCCCATGGACTGCAGTCCCGCACTCAACCACTTATGCCACCGGGGCTCAGCCCATGATACTGCTTTTTAAAAATTAGACAGGGATCAATGGAACAGAAAATAGTGTCCCTAAATAGACCCACACAAATATAGTCAGCTAAGCTTTGACAAAGGAGCAAAGGCAAGTGGATAGGAAAAGGTTTTTCTTTACAGTAAATGGTGTTGGAATCACTGGGCATACACATGTTATTGTGCATGTCATCAGTGAATGTAAACACAGGCTTTTAACACATTTCACAAGCTTAACTTAAAATAGCTCATAGGCATAATGTAAAATGGAAAACTGTAAAGCTTCTAGAAGATAACATGGGAGCAAATCTAGGTGGGTGACATTGGATTTGGTGAGGACTTTTTTATTAAGTTATTTTTTAAACAATTTTATTGGCATGTAATTCACATCTCATACAATTTAATAGTTCAACCACGCCAAGAAGAGTTGTCCAATCATCACCACAATCCGTTTTAGAACATCTTCTTCATTCTTGTACTCACTGTTAGTAGCTCCCCACTTCCCCCCACCCATCCTCTCCTGCCATACCCCAAGGAATCACTAACCCAGCTACTGTCTCTATAGATTTACCTATCCTGGATTCACTTAAAAACATTAAGAAACAAAAACTAACAATAATAACAAAGCAAAACATAAAAACATCAATCAAAATGAAAGAACATATTAAAAACTAGATTAAATTTAAATGGCTCACGGGGGAGATCAGTTGATATGATGGTTAAGTTTTAACCTAACCACATCTTCAGCAATCCCTTTTCAATGTGTTCTGGGTGATAGCATGGCTATTCAAACCCTGGTCCTTGATCAGAGGGGATTCACCAGGGAGTTAATTCACATGTACTTCCCGATCACTTTTTTTTTTAATTGAAAAAGCTTCAAAAGAGGTTAAAAGGAAGACCAAAGGAACTGGTGGTGCTCCACTCATTATTAAACCCTCTGAGGAAAAAAATCATGGATGAATCCTGGTGGAAAGGTACTAAAACGCAGGACAGAATTTCTGATTCTTTTTTTTTTAATCATTTTATTGGGAACATGTACAGCTCATCACAATCCATATGTACATGCTTTGTGTAAAGCACATTTGCTGCCTTCATCATTCTCAAAACACTTGCTTTCTACTTGAGCTCTTGGTATTCAACTCATTTTTCCCCTCCCTCCTTGATCCCCTTCTCTCACAAACCTTGCTAATTTATAAATTATTATGATTTTGTCATCTCTTATACTATCCGACATCTCCCTTCGCCCACTTTTCTGTTGTCTGTCCCCCAGGGAAGAAGTTATATGTAGATCCTTGTAATCGGTTCCCCCTTTCTACCCCACCTTTTTCCTCCATCTTCCCAGTACAGCCACTTTGACTACTGGTCTTGAAGGGATCATCTATCTTGGATTCCCTGTGTTTTCAGTTATTATCTGTATACCATTATACATCCTTTGGTCTAGCCGGATTTGTAAGGTAGAATTGGGATCATGATAGTGGGGGTGAGGAATCATTAAAAACTAGAGGAAAGTTGTATGCTTCATCATTGCTACACTGTACCCTGACTGGCTTGTCTCCTCCCCGAGACCCTTCTATAAGAGGATGTCCAGTTACATTCAGATGGACTTTGCACCCCTAATCTGTACTGCCCCTCACTCACAATGATATGTTTTGTTGTTGTTGTTCTCTGATGCCTGATACTTGATCCTTTCATTACCTCCTGATCACACAGGCTAGTGTACTTCTTCCATGTGGGCTTTGTTGCTTCTCCGCTCGATGGCCACTTGTTTTTCTATGAGCCTTTAAGACCCCAGATGCTTTATCTTTTGATAACTGAGCACCATCAGCTTTCTTCACCACATTTGCTTATGCACCCATTTATTTGTCATCAGCAGTCATGATGGGAAGGTGAGCATCATGGAATGCCAGTTTAATAGATTAAAGTGTTCTTGCATTGAGGGAGTATTTGAGTAGAGACCCAATATCCATCTGCTGCCTGAATACTAAACCTATAAATATATGCACATAGATCTATTTCCCCATCATCATATATCAATATACTTACATATGTGCGTGCCTGTATATAGGTCTCTGTAAATGCGCTTTGCCTCCTAGTTCTTTCTTCTATTTCCTTTTACTTTCCTCTTGTCCCACTATCATGCTCAGCCTTCATTTGTGTTTGAGTAGTTCCTCTCAGTTACACTGCCCTTGATCGAGCCCTACCGGGTCTCCTACACCCTACTTCTCACCTATTTTTGATCACTTGTTCCCTTGTCCCTTGGTTTGCTCCTTTCCCCCACCTCCCCCTCCCTCTACCATGTCCGCCTGGAATTGTGGGCCTTTTTGTTTTTTCCTCCAGGTTGTTTATCCAGCCTATCTTATCTAGATAGACCGGCAGAGGTAATAATATGCAAAAACAAGGCAGAGCAAAACAAAAGAACAGAAGAAAACAAAAGAGCAACAGCAACAAACCATTGATAAAGAAAAGCTTGTATAGTTAAAGCTCTGCTTGTTGACCTTTCAGAGAGTTTTCCTAGGAGTTTGATGGGCCGCCATGCCCTGCCTCAAAGTCTCTTTTTAGTATTCACTCAGGACTTCCTTGCGGTTCTGTTGCCTCTGTGTGGTGGGGTCAGATTGGGGGCAATTCCCACCCACACTGTGTCTCCATTGTTGTTCCCTGTAGGGCCATCCCATCTCATAGTGGGCCCAGCCATGTGGTCCCTTTTGTGTGTTGGCTGCTCTGAACTGGGGTATTGTCTTCAAGGCTTGGTGGGCCAGGATGTGCTCCACTCTCTCTTCATTCCTCTTCATTTGCTCCCGTATACTCTGATCAGACATATCCCTCTCCCTGAGCTGTAGCTTCAGTGCTGTCCTCTGAAGCAAATTCTTCTGTGGGGAGGGGAGGCTGTCCACGTAGTTGAGATTGGGCCTGGCCAGAACTTCCAATTCTTACAGATTTCAGAGTTACTGTTAAAGAGTGGCCATCACTTGTCGATCACTTTGCTGTAATGTGATGCTGGATGTGTTCCGTGATAGTGGAAGTTAGGCCATCAGTGTGTCTGTCTGAGCTTCCAGACGAAGAAGGACTAGATGGTCCACTTCTGAGAGATTAGCCACTGAAAACTTTATGAGCAGCAGCAGAACATTGTCTGTCTGATGTGGTGCTAAAAGATGAGGGAGAATCAGCCTCACTGATATGGACAAAGCAGACCTTGGGGACCTGAAGGTCCATTATTCAAAATAAGAATCAGCTGTAAGCATCCATCAGTGATCAGAGTATAGAATGTAACAGGTATGAATGTAGGAAAATTAGAAATAAAGTGGAATGTATGCTCTTAGCATTATAGTAGGCATTAGTGTGTTGAAATGGACTTCTGCTGACCATTTTGAATTGAACCATATGGTTTGCTATTCCGGAAATGACAAATTCAGGAAGGATGATACCATGCTTATCATCAAAATGAATAGTTCAAGATCTGGTGGCATTGTGGTTACGCATTGGGGTACAATCCAAAAGATCTGCAGTTCAACACTGTGGCTGTTCCAAGGGAGAAAGACTGTGTTTTCTAGTCCCGCGAAGTGACAGTCCGGCAACTCAAGGGGCAGTTCTGTCCTGTCCCATAGGGTCACTGAGGGTCGGCGTTGACTGCATGACCGTGAGTTTGGTTTGTTGTGGTCTGGGTGGAGCAAACATCAGGAAGCTATTGTACTCTCTAGAACACAGTTTCAGATCAAAGGGGCAGCGGTTGTCCAAGGGCCGAATTCAGAAGGAAGCAGGCTTAGGAGAGGAGGAAGAATGGAAACAGGACAGAGAGAGAAAGTGAGGTAAGTAATGTTACATGTGGCCTCAATCTCTGACGTGAAATAAAATGTGTATGATTTGTTTAACGGAAAACTGAGTTTCTCTGGGCTGAGCCCCGGTGGCGTAGTGGTTGTGCGTGGGACTGCGGCCCACTGGGACGGAGGTTCAATTCCAGCAGTGG
>PVJH01037998.1:10000-17505 GCA_004026705.1 Nesogale talazaci | reverse complement strand
TTGAAACCAAACAGTAGGTTAACTAGTGAGGAAGGTCTGCCTTGAGTGTGGTGCTTTTGAAAGAACTGTGCATATGAGATCAAAGTGACGGCGGCAACCTGAAAGATTAGATAGGACATGCAAAGGGCAGTGAGTTTATACTAGTGGAGGAGGAACAACTTGGAAAGGGAAAGTGAGAACGAGTGCATTGCTTGAAGACTATATTCGAAGGTCCACCAGGGGTCCCACAGGTCTGTCTTGCTTTAATGGTGTTTGGATAGAACAGACCAGGAGATTCCCTTCCTCTAAACTCTGACCACTCTACAAATTCCATTCCAGGCATAACCTCTAGGAACCTTGTGGCCATCCCTCTGAATGGGACCAGCTACCATTGCTTTATTTTGTGTGGGTTAACCTCCAAACCTTTGACCAATCATGAGCTCTCATATCCATCAGAATTATTCTGCTGAAATGAAGGCCATCGTCAACAGTCTGGTCAACCTGCATTTGCTGGCCTTCCTCTGGGCTTCTTTTTGGACCACCATGATGTCGTCTTGGAAGGCTTGAGGCACTTCTGAAAGCTGGCAAAGGGGATGTGTGAGGGCTCTGACATCTCTTGATGTTAAAACGGTGGCTGTGTCCTCCTACAGGATGTGCAGAAGCCATTCCACGATGAGTGGGGCAAAACTGAGAATGCCATGTGTGGTAGTTGCACAATTTTAGGCTAACTTGATAAAAGAATGAAGGGGAGCAGTCTATCCTGTCAATCAGGTCAGATGCTGATTGATTCCTCCTGTGGGCATGGCCTTTTCATGAGGATTCTGGGAACTTTTTCTTCCTCCATGGAGGCAAGACACACATACTCTCTCTGTCACACATTCCTGTTGATAAGCCACATGGAGCTAAGGTGGTGGCAGGCAGAGTCCAGGAGCTGGAGGAGTCACATGGAGACCCACATCATTGTTGAGATACTGTCACTGAATCCACAAAACTTTCCACTCACTGGCCTGTGATCTTCCTGCATTTGGCATTATTACATGTGTTGTGAGTCTGAAGAGCAATGTGTGGTCTAGTATTGACATATAGGCTAGTGTTGGACTTATGACCCTTATCTGGACTGGGTTGGGGTGCTTTCTCAATTTACAATTGTTCTTTGATATAAAACTCTCTCTTACAAACATATGAGCATCTCTGGATTTTTTTTCTCTAGTCAACCCAGACTAACACACCATGGAAGCTGCCATGGCCCTGGAGAAGAACCTCAACCAGACCCTTCCTGACCTGCCTGCTGGGGTCTGCTCATGTAGACCCACATCTCTGTGACTTTCTAGAGAACCATTTTCTGGACAAGGAAGTAAAACTCCTCAAGAACATGGGCAACCACCTGACCAACCTAGCCCACCCCCAGGTAAGACAGGGCGAGTATCTTCAAGAACCTCACCCTCAAACCCAAATGGAGCCTGCAGCACCCAGCAACCTGTAAGGGGATCTCTGCATCCCGCTGCCGGCCTTTAGCCCCTCTGCCTGAACTTGCCCTTCCAGCTATATCGCCAACACCCTGGATCCCCTGCCAAGGCATGGACCAAATGGAAACAACAAAGCTTCCTTTAGCAATACAAAAGAGAAAATATATTAAATGTCATTGAAGTATACATGTAGGAACTGTTAAATTAGTGTATGCTCCGTTTTGTGTATTCTTGACAACAAATAATAAAATCAATTTTTGGTTTTAAAAGGTGCTGCTGAACTTCATGGGATTCATTGGGCATGAGTCTCTCCTCTGGATGCACTCAAACATAGCCTGTGGAACACTGTTTCTGTGGAATGTCAGTTGGGAAAACATAGCCCTACAAGCTGTGTCTGCTCAGGGCTTCCTTGCTCCCCACCTCCTTGTTCCCACCCTTTCCTGCAGACTCCCAAGCCCTGGAGTCTTGTTCCATCTTGGACAAGTCTAAACACCATCTCTGCTTTATGTAGCCCTCAGCATGAAACCCCCTTCTTGGGCGACTAGACCCACCCCTTCCTTTGTTGGGTCCAGACCTTGTCCATTGGCAGATATGGGGCCTGGACTGTGGACCTGGTCTGCCTCCTCCCTGCCTGGACTTCGCAACCTGGCCTGACCCTTGCCTGCCAGGCCGCACACTGCCCCAGCCCTCTCTGGGCGTGACCCCCGCTCCCTGGTTTCCTGTACCTGTGTCCGTCCCATCCAGATGCAGTCCTGCCTCTCCCCTGGGTACACCATGTCCTGTCCCCACATGCATGCCAACTCAGCTCTCTGAGCATTTTGTTGGTTCATTTGTAGGTGTTTTTCCGAAGTGTCACATTTTTTAGTAATAAAATCAGCAATGACAAATTGCGAGCAATAAATCTGTCAGGACTTGGAAGGAGTGTTCCTTCTGAAACTCCTGCTGTAAAATGAGACCCAGTGGCCAAGACAGACAGCCAATCCAGGGCCTGCAGAGTGGTTTAAAGGGCCCCAGACATAGAGTGCATGATTTGCCTTCTGATCTTGGTCTATGATCTTGAGAAAGTCCCTTTCCCTCTTTTGAGTTTCAACCTTCCCATCTATAAAGTGAGATGGATGCCTGTTCTGGCTACCTTATAAAGGGAGCAATATGTTATAAAGTGTTAGGGATTGTTGGAGAGTGGTCGTTACCATAGCAGTGTAAGGTAGTTCTTATGAGTGCTTGGTGATAGAATCTTTCTGTCCACGTCACAGACTTGGCAAAGGGCAAGGGGAGGGGACTGCTTCATTTATTTATTGACTCTATACCTGTTTCTCCACGGCTGACTCCACAAATCTAAATTATGAAGTGACAGCGACATCACTGACTACATCCAGCAGTTCTCCTATTGAACCAAGAGCTGATTGGAGTAACTTATGGGTTTGGCACAGTAACACGGTCACAGGCCAGATGGAGTTAGCCACTCAGTCCAGCTGTGAATTGTCTGCAGTGGCAGAAAGAAGCAATGTGACCAGGGTAGACCATGTCTCACCTCCAACAGAGCAAGCCCCGCCCTGGACAAAGTGACAGCAGGCCTAGACTGCGAGCTAAGCCTGGAGTGCAAGAGGGACTTAGGACACCTTGAGGGAGACAGAACATGGCAGCACTGACTCTGGAATCAGAAACTAGCTGTGAAACCTCAAACCTAGGACGCTCTGGCTCTTAGACTTTTAAAAAATGGAGCCAATGGGACCTCCTTTATAGGAAGGATGTGAAAGAACTGTAAGAACTATCAAAGTACAAATGACAACTGGAAGCCATGGAACCAGTGAAGATGATGGAGGTGGGGGAGATGATGGAGGTGGTGAATATGGTGGAGATGATGGAGCTAGTGGATATGATGGAGGTGGTGGAGATGATGGAGCTGATGGAGGTGGTAGATATGATGGTGGTGGTAGTGATGATATGGCGAAGGTGGTGGAGCTGGTAGAGATGATAGAGGTGGGAACAGTGGTGCTCGGGCAGCCATATGGGTTGAGTCAGTGGTGGTAGCAAAATGTTGATGGAGATGGAGGTGATGGTCTTTTTAAATGGTGAAGAGGAACTGCTGAGGGAGAGTAACTGAGCTCTGTCCAAAAGAGTCCATGCCACAAGAGAGATCCCTAACAAAGCAGTTCTTGGTCTCACTTGCTCATGGAATCCTATTGACTTGACTCCCCGGAGGCTGCCGCACACAAACCTCTCTGCCTTGAGGTGATTCCAAGGTTACAGCATAGGGAGCAAAGGACACACGGGCATTCCTTCTGTTTCCTCCCAGGTTCCTCAGGAGCACAGCTCAGCAGGCTTTGGATAAGGCTGTGAACCAAACTGGTCTCCAGTTCCACCTACAATCCTCCACTTTCTGGGGACGCAGCCTCCAGCCTTTCTAATCAACCTCCCCGGGAAGGTCCAGGTGGAATAGGGCATTTCTGATTACGGACCGAGGCCAGTTCTGACGGGTCTGACTATCCGAAGAAAGATGAAGAGCCTGGCCTCTCCAAGGATGGCCTAAAGAGCAGTAGGGTGGCCATCATCTGGACGCTTGTGTGAAAAGCAGCCTCAGGCCCCACTCCAACTGCACTGAATGTATTTTAGCGAGATCCTTGGGAGAGGAATATGCATATGAAAATTTAAGCGATCTTGAAACTACCCTAAGATTCAGTCATTTCATTCCTCACTAGCATATACGCAGAAGAGCTGGAAGTAGAAATGCATGCAGACACTTGTTTGCTGATGTGGATGCAGCACTGTCTACAGCAGCCAAAAGGCGTCCACCCACAGAGGAATGGTGAATACCACAACTAAAATGTGGTGTTCACAGTGGAATATTGCTCAGCCATATGAGAAATTAGACATAGTTACACCGTGAAGACACTATGCTGAGGAATTGGTACATGGATAGCCATCCACATTTATTCATAGCTGCAAAGGGAAACCAAAGCTTACTCATAACTACAAAGGAGAAAGGGGGAAATCGTTTCTTTCTTTTCTTTTTTTTTTGTGGGCATCATTGCCCCCTGGTGAGAGTAGGAGGCCCAGCCCTGCTCCTGGAGAGCTGCTGCTGCATATGAACCACCAACCCTGTGGGCCTCAGTCCCGCACTCAACCACTACGCCACTGGGGCTCAGCTCGAGGGGGACTCGTTTCTTAGGGGACACTGAGCTTCAATTAAAAGTGATGGGAACCCACCACCGGAGAGCAGTGATGCCAAAAAAAAAAAAGTGATGGGAAATTTGGAGGTAATTTGATAAATATAACTAACTTCACTAATCTGTACATGCAAAAAAAAAAAGTCAAAAAGGTAAAGATGTTTTCCACAAGAAAAAAGTTAAAATGAAAAACACTGTTTTGAGAACATGAGACACTAATATTGTATGCTGTACCTGGACTCAAAGCTCCATCTTGGCCTCTGGTATTTCTTTCACAGTATCCCATTAAATGTCTCTCTGTGCTCATTCCATAGAAATAGATTATGTTCCTACCGTGCCCTGCGCACTGTGCTAGATATTGTGGGCTGGCAGTAAGGCAGTTGGCTTTAGTGCAGGCCATCCCAGGGCTTACAGTGACAGCTTCAAATGAAATTGGGAAGCCAGGTGTGATCTTTGCTAGGCACCCCCCCACCCCCACCCCGGCCCGGGGCAGGTACTTTCCCAGCTGCATCCGGGAGCTTCTCAAAGCACTGGGCACACACTGGAGACACCTTGCACACTATGCAGCTGTAGTGCACAGTGAGTGGCTAAGACAGTAGGTGCTGGAGTCACAGAGAACTGAGTTCAAATCCCAAATTCACCACTGAAACAGAATTCAGTCATTTGTGGGTAATTGAGCAAACTACTTACACTGAGCCTCGTGTTCCTTGACTGCCGAATGGAGACCATCGCTATTCCTCCTCCCGGTCTATTGTGGAGCTAGAGGGCAACGGAAGAAGCAGGCGAGAAACGCGAGTGACTGTGAGGTTTACACGTGATCACCGCATAGACAATGCATGTGCTCCAGGGAGGCAATTCCTCAGGCCCAGCTGGCAGGCTCACTGGAGCCACAGCTGGCTCCTAGGTCCCAGGCCTGGGGAATCCGGCCATCCCTGAATTCTAGTCCTGCTGCCCAACTTGTGGCCGAATCGTTGAGTCAGAGCACTAGGGCAGGTCTCGAGTCTCCAGGCAGACTGGGTCTTGGAGTCAGAGGGCTTGAGACCCAGTTCCAGACTGGTCCCTGGGTGCCCTTACTTCCTTGATACAATGGGGTGATACAAAAGTGGCATGGTGGAGGCATCTGCCTCCACGTGGACAGAGAGAACCACCATCAGCTTCAGCCTACAGCTGAGTCCTATCACGCCGTCACACACATTCTCCAACCTTTTGCCAATTCTGGCCCCATCGTCCCACCCACGACTCTCTACAGCTCTGCTGGGTTCCACAATGCATGGCAACGGCCACACAGAACTTCCAGACCAGATTCACCATTGTGGGGTTTATGAGAGAAGAAACAGATCACAGTCATCAAGAACCTCAGAGTTCTGTTCTTTGAGAAGAGCTGTGCTCACAGGTCTTTGGCCTCCGCAGACTTTGTAAAGCACCTGTCCTGTTTGGGCAAGTGTTACCAAGCTCTGTAGCTCTGCCAGTCCGTGCCCAGAAGCACTCCACTCCACCAGTTAAGGCTGGGCCTGAAGGTGCTCAGCTCTCTTGCTCTGTGGATTAGCAAGTCTCACTCTGTGGACAGGTGCTTGGGGGCATCCCAGTCCACCGGAAGTTTCTGGCCCCAAAGCACTAAGCTCTTTCACTCTGTGGACAATGCATCTGGCTAGCTCCATGGGCCAGGGAAGCCACCATGCTGTTTTGCACCCAGTTCCTAGTTCTCAGCCAGTCACTTCTTGCCATCTTGTGCCATCTGTGAAGCTACAGTTCTCTTTCCCGAGTCTAGGAGGTTCTTAGCCCAGTAACCCCGAGTTCAAAGGACTCTTCCTGGCTGTAGTAAAGTCCCCTCTTTCCAAATCTGGAAATGGCAAAATTTACCAATCTTCTCCTTAGGATTCCATACATTTGAATGGTGGCTCCACACACACACACACACCACCACCACCACCACCACCACAAGGACCCCATGCCCTATATTTGCATCATTAGTAAGCTATCCAATTATGTGCACAGTCACAACCAATCACCTGGTGAGAGTTATAAAACTACGGCAAAGAAAGAGACGGTATCAAAGTAACACACCCCACCACAGGTGACAGGGTGCCTTCTTTACAGAAGTGTTGGGGTAAGGTTGAGTGGGATCATCTATTCAACAGCGCTTACCTACGGTAAGGAGTTTCTATTTCTGAAGAAAGGATTGGTGTCACTGAGGAAAGGATTGGCAGCAGAAACAGCCAATGAGCAATGAGCTAGCTCAATAAGCATTTTTAGAAGGAAAAGGACCTGAATTTAATGGGACGTGGGGTGTGGGGTGGTGGCAAGCAGGCAGTGATAGTGGGGAGGACTGAAGTGAAATTGCATTCAAAAGAGTGGCTATTGGCCTGGAATGTACCTTTCAGGAAACATGTGTAATTAAAAGACCACACAGCAGGTTCCAAGCCCTCCAAGTGCTGACATAGAAAACACTGGAATGCAACTTGAGGTGGGAGGGAAGGCATTTCCTAAGTGAAAATTGCAGAGTGTAACAGACCATTTTGTAGAACTATGAGATCTCAACATGTAAGGGGCTCTCATGGCACTGTAGGTTAGGCATTGGGCTGCTGTCAGATCAGTGGTTCAAACCCACTCGCTTCTCTGCAGGAGAAAGTTGAGGCCATCTGGTCCTATAAAGACTCTCATAAACACCTTATTTAGGTACACTACGAATCAGAATTAACTCAATGGAGGCAATGGGTTTGGCTTTATTACAGGAGAGTCCCGGTGGTCCAGTGGTTAAAGCGATCAGCTGCTAATGAGGAGATGGTTTGAAACCACTGGCTACTCTGAGGTAGTCTTTTCCCTAAAGATTTACAGCCTTGGGAACCCTCGGGAAGGGTTCTATGCTGTCTGAGAGAGTTATTCAGAGTCGGGG
>PVJH01037998.1:0-7500 GCA_004026705.1 Nesogale talazaci | reverse complement strand
CAGGTGTACTCATGTCACGAAGAGCCCCATGGCATCATCATTGGCTTTTAGCAATGTGTAGCATTCCTTTGTAAGTACCAGAGCATCTTTATACATTCTTCCACCAACGAGCATTTATTTCCATCTTCTTGCTCATGTGTACAGTGTTGCCTTAAAGATGAGTGTTTATATCTGTTCTTGTTACAGCGCTTACTTCCTTAGGATATATACCCAGTAAAGGACTTTCTATCCACAGTTGTTGGTGCCATATTCCTATGGCATAGTGGTTATTACATATCTGCAGTTCTACCAGGAAGGTATGAGGGTTTCCATTTCTCTGTAACCTCTCCAGCATTTAAATTTTTTCTCTTTGAATTTCACTGTCAATGTTGGTGTAAGGTGGTAATTTATCAGTTTTTGATTTGCAACTCCCTAATGGCTAGGGATCATGAGCATTTATAGATATATGTTGGCTATATGGCTGTATTACTTGGTTAGTCATCTTTTCTTTTGCCCACTTTTTAATTGGTCATTTGTCTTCATCTCTTTGGGGTGTTGCACACTATTTTGCAATCTTTTCAGAATCTCTAAAGAGAAAACCTGGTTAAGAGTCTGACCTGTTGGGCAGACTGCACTGTCCTCCTCACATCAAAAAACAAATGAGCCTCCTTTTGATCTTTGATTCCACTCAACAAGCTTTTTATGGAGTGAGGTGATGATGGCATCTTCCACTGGCTCAACTGATGTTGGCTTTTGAGGATCATAAGAATAGCACTATGGGGATGAGCCCCGGTGGCGTAGTGGTTGTGCGCGGGACTGCGGCCCACTGGGATGGAGGTTCGATTCTGGCTCCCAGGAGCAAAGGCTGGGCCTCCTACTCCCACCACCAGGGCAGTGATGCCAAAAAAAAAAGAATAGCACTATGTCTCATCACCAATAATGACCTTGGAAAAAGAGTCTGGGTCTCTGCGAGGTTATTCTTTCAAAACATGGCATGTTTCCAGTGGACGTTCTTTTTCATCAGTCAGAACCCAAGGCACAAGTATCACTGAACCGAGCTCCAAGATGGTCCAGATAACTACCCTATCTCTTCAATGGTCTGTCATTCATCTTCAAACACAAGTGCATACATTTTGTCATTGTTTTCTTCCATTCAGGAAGTTGATGGATGCCCAGAACAAGGTCTATTATCAATAGACATCTCACCTTTTTTGAAATGAGAAAACCACTTGTGTACTTGAGTTTTCCCCATAGCACTGTCCTTGTAACTGTGTTCAACTTCATAAAATGAGTTTGGGAGAGTGCTGGGTTTTCTTGTATTTTGGAATAGTTTGTAGCACTTGTGTAAACTCTTTTCAAGATGCATAGCATTCCCTGTGAAGCTATCTAGACATGGACTTACTTTGTTGAGATTTTTCTCATGGCCTATTTCTTTTGCTATAGGTCTGCTGTCTGTGTTTCTATGTAGATACAGGGGTGTTTCTAGAAACTTGTCCACTTCGAGGTATTCAAATGTGTTTGAATACTCTCATGCATAGGATTGTGTTCAATTGGTTCTGTTGGTGCCCAATTAATACTTGCATTTTCTTTTTCTTTGTTCAGTTTGCAGGTGTTGATAGGTATTCCAGTGGCATTGTGGTTAAGCAGTTTGCAGGTGATGTGTCAATTTTGTTAATCTCTTGAAAGAACCCAACTTCTTGTCTTATTGCTATCTTCTATTGTTTTTGATTCATTTACTTCTACATTTAAAACCAAACCCATTGCCAGAGTCAATTCTACTTTTCAGGAAAGAAAGCCTCATTTACTTCCCTCAGAGCAGCTGGTAGCTTCAAACTGCTGACCAACACATGTTAACTACTACGCCACCAGAGCTAACAAGCCATGTGTTATCTTCTTGAATTGCCTCATATGCGTGTAACATTTGGGGATTGAATGAGGAAGATTGAAGAGTCATCTACATGGTTCAATTATGGTGCTGGTGGAGCTTGAAAATACTACTCACTGCCCAAAGAACCACCAAACTGTGTCTTGGGAGTACAACCAGAGTGCTTCTTAGGGACAATGATGTACTTTGGACATACTGCTGGCAGATAAGTCTCTGAAGGACAGCATACTTGATAGGTGGGCAGTGAAAGAGAGGAAGGCACTTGACAAGACTGACACAGTGGCTACAACAATGGACTCAAACAGAACAGTTGTGCAGATAGTGCAACGTTTCCTTCTGTATGACTTGGAACTGACTCAATGGCACCCAATAAGCATCTTTTCTTCTGGTGGCCGAGGGTTTATTTTGTTGCTCGTTACAATTGTTAAAGCTGTTGGGTTAAGGTGTTGATTTTTTTCATATGTGCATTTTATTAATTGCCCTCTGAGTACTGCTTTTACTGTGCCCTTATGGTTTGGTATATGTTATTCCAAGGAAATTTTAAATTTACTCATTTCACTTACTCTGTAGTTTTTGGCAGGGTGTTGTTCAGTTTTCATGTTTTTTTCCCCCCTTGCTTTGATTTTTAATTCTAGGGCATTGTGGTCTGAGAAAATGGTTTGTAATGTATTTTAAAGTTTATCAAGGGTGGCTGAGCCCCGGTAACCTAGTGGTTGAGTGTGAGACTGCGGCCCACGGGGTTGGTAGTTCAAATCCATTACCTCTCCAGGAGCAAGGCTGGGCCTCCTACTCCCACCAGGGCAGTGATGGCACACACATAAAAGAGTTTATCAAGGGTTGCTTTGTTGCCTAATATATGATCTCTTCTAGAGAATGTTACATCTGCACTGGAAAAAGATATCGTTTGTTTTGGGGGTGTCTGTATGTATAAAAGATCACATTGTCTTTTTTCTTTCCCATTTCTGGTTCTTCTTTCATGAGTGGTATACTGAAGCCTCCTAATATTTAGTATTGTGCATTTCTCTCAACTCTGTAAGAATTTGTCAATATATTTTGAAACATTCACTAGGTGCAAAGATACTTATAGTTATGTTGTATTCAATGATCCTTTAAATCATTATGTAATGCCCTTGCCTCTCATGATAGATTTGCCTTTTAGTCTATTTTACTGGCGAACATTGGCACTTAAAAATTGCCATTAATTTGATATTTTCTATTCTTTGGAATTCAGTCTACTTTTGTGTCTATATTTCTTCTAAGTCCCATAATTATGGGTCCTGTTTCTAATCCAATCTGCCACTGTCTCTGGATTAATACATTTAATCAATTTACATTCAGTGTTATTGGCAACTAAGAACTTATTACTGTTATTTGCTGAGGCAGTTTTTTTTTTTGGTATGTGACGTTACTGGTTCCTTTATTATGCGTTAATTTTGGTGCCCAGTTCCTTTGTAACTTTTCTTCTTTCCTGATATTTTACACTTACTGGAGTTTTGTGCTTTTTTTTTTTTTTTTTGGCATCACTGTCCTCTGGTGGGAGTGGGAGGCCCAGTCTTGCTCCTAGAGAGCTGTTACTGGATTTGAACCACCAAGCCTGTGGGCTGCAGTCCCGCACTCAACCACTACACCACTGGGGATCTGCCCATGCTTTTCTTTTTATTGATGAGGTTTTTCCATTTCAATTGAGGTTATCTTATTTTCTTTCCAAGTTTTGTTTTCTTTTTCTATATTGTGTGTGATAGTAGAGCTTGGAAGTCTCCTTAAAAAATGACTAATATTTCAACACATTGAGTCCTGATCCAAAGCAGTGGTAGTAGGATGAATTTAAGAAATATTTATGATCACTTTAATTCAAACAAAAGTATTAATATCTCAGATTCTCAAAAAGTGAATTGAAGGTAAGAAAATGATAATTCCAAGTTTCTAGTTTAAGCAACTGGATGAGTGGTACCGCTGTTAACTGACAATATTCAAGTGCATTTCCAGGTTTTTGGTTATCTAGTTCCGGTCTTTATCAATAATATAGAAAAATTATCTAGGGACCAATTTATGTTTCTTTGATTCAGTCATTTAGCTCCTTTCTTGGTTATCTTACAGGCATCCTAAATTCAACATGTCTACACCTGAATTCTTTATTTCTCCTGTTACCCTCCCATTGTCTTTCTCATTTTACTAAATGATGTCTTCAATTTTTCAGAGGTTTGGATTCATCTTTGACTTCACTACATCCCACAACATTCCTAACTCCATTTTTCTCTTTGAATTATGTACTACTACTCACTAGACCCACTGTTATTTGCTATTATAAACCACCATCATACCCCCGTGCTCTACCAAAATATAGTCTTATTATGCTCTTATTTGCTGTCAATTCTGACTCACGGTGACTTCAATCATATTTTGTGTGTAAATGCAGGGGGGAACATGCAGAATGGCTGTATTAAGCAATATACTTAAAAAATATTTCTGGACATTTTTTCTTATAGAAATTTGAAATGTATTTATTCAGTTAAATTAAAATCTACAAGGCAAATAATAACTCTTCCCGCTTTTCATATAAACACCACTACCTTTCAAGATTCATAGAAAATTCATAGTTTTCTTGCTTCTAAGGAAGAACATAAATTGTGAAGCACTTCAAATACTGTAAGAAATTTTTAATTTAGAGCAGTAATTATTACTAAGAAATGAATAGGACCTAATATACAAAGAGCTAATATTCCAAAAGAGTAACTTCTCATGCCAGAATTCTTCAAAGAACTAAATTTAGGTCCTTGTTGTAAGCATACATTATTTAGACCAAGAAAAAGTTTTCAAGTATCCATTGACTGATGGTATGGACTTAACCCTTTGATTATATTCATATAATTTTATCATGTAAAACTAACAAATTGTAACTGTAAGATAACTGGTAACTGCTGGGGAAAATGAGATAAAAATTGTAATTCAGGCAGTAATTTACACTTCTAAGTTTTTCTGAACTATAAAAATTAAATGTAGACTATTTTAATATTTTGGCTTATCCCAGAAGAACCACATTCTGATTTTCCCTATAATGGTTCATTTCCCTATAATGCTAGACCTATACAATGCAAACTGTTTGGTCACACAAATGAGTGTTTTCAAGCATCATTAAATGGGGTTTTCTTCTTATTGCAATAATCTTACTTTTTCTCTGATTAACTTTTCTTGTCAAGTATGCTCAAACCACAATCTAGCTAAGTAGTCTAGATAACAGCAACTGAAGATTGAAAAGTAACACTAGAATCAGAAATATTGTAGATGACTATTTTCAAAGATTGATATTTTTAGCTATTAGAAGTTGTGCATACAATTTTGAAAGTAACTAAGCTACATAAAGATGTATAACACTGAACAACTGCTTAAATGTTCCATTTGGACCTTTGTCTTGCATTTTGACATTTTGCAGTGAATTCAAAACTTAGGTGAGCCATCTCATTCTTTACTTCCTGTAAACCACTCCAGAGATTTGTCTTTCTCCAATAAATTAGCTTCCTTTTCTTTGTTTGATTGATGATCACTGACTACTGAAAATAAGAAAAGAATTTTAAAATAAAATTGCATCATGTATTTTAAATACATATTTTAAGGGCACATATTTTTAAACTGACAAAAGAAATCTAGCTTATGGTAAACATAGAAACTGAGAAGGAAGGGTAGAATTACCTTGAAAATAACAAAAACTGTAGTCTTTAATCTTTTTAACCAAATTACAGGAATAGCATGATTCAGTGTTATTACATAGCCAATATTTGAGGATATAACTTTCTAAACAGAACTGGGAGTAGGGTTTATTATATTATTAGAGGTACTAGCTGTGAGCCAAAGGTTGCTATAATTAATTTTTATATATTATTTAATATGCACAACTTCTGAATAGCACCTAACAGCAACAACATTGAGAGATTAAAATAAAGTCGCATTTGGATTTTTTTTTTAAATCAGTGCGGCTGCAATAAGAGTATTCGAATCTGAGCATTATTCTGGTACCAAATATTCTACATGTTAACTATCTCAACATTTATACCATGGTAATGTCTTTACAGGTTTTTAACGTCTCCCAATATAGAAAAGCTCTGAAATGACATTACGTTCGATCAAGGAATACTCCCTTTTTGCTCTTGTTTAACTAGTAGCAAAAATGTGTTGTTCATTCATTGTTTTGAATACCTTTTATGTAGCAGATTCTAATGGCAAAGAAAAGTTCTGCCCATCACTTCTGTTTTAAGTAGAATACTTAGGTTTCTGTTGGTCATATTGTGCTCAGTCGTGTAGAATTGAAGTAAAACTTTCTAATAGGTGCTCTTGGAGGTGGGGGTGGGAGGTAGGGCTGGTTTCAGGTATTAAAGACCAAACTACATAAGCATTTACATAGTCAATCACAGTCTCCCTTAAGCCCGAGCACCATTTTGAACACTAAGCATGTTTGTAGTCTGGTTTACGAGATAGATACCGTCTTCTAATTTTATGTATGTCTCCATGTCTAGTTTTCATCAACTTGTTAGAGGTTTGAGATGACCCACATCTTTCCAAAACCATCCTGACCCTACATTTCCATGCAGTTAAATGGTCAATAAAAATTTGCTGATATTAAGTCTACACTGGATCATGTTTTTTCACGTATTACTTCCTCTGAAAAGTCTTCAAGTCTTCCATCCAACTGATTTAGTACTGCAATCCTTTGTGTGCCTACATCAGTGGTTCTCAACCTTCCTAATTCTGCGACCCTTTAATTGAGTTCCTCCTGTTGTGGTCACCTCCCCCCTCAAACATAAAATTGTTTTCGTTGCTACTTCATAACTGTAATTTTGCTACTGTAAGATTGGGTGGCCCCCAATAAAATGATTCATTAAAAAAAAGGGGGGGAGGGGAAAGGGGAGCTTTTTTTTTTTTTTTTTAAAGAGGAGCTTGTACCAAGGGCTCAAGTGGAAAATGTTTGGAATTGTGTGCAAATGTGCTTGAACAAATGATGTACTGAATGTTGTAGTAGCTGTAAGAGCCTCCAATAAGAGACCACAGCCACACAGAAGAAGCACAACAGCCAGCATGGTCAGATGGTGGTCAAAGTGGTAAAAGGTCTAGGCAATAGACATCAAATGGGGCGGAAAAAAAACAAAACAAAACAAACATATATCACTGTGTGCACACATCCCCAATGTACCAATTGAGGACATGTAAGAGCATGAGCAAGGGTGGTGAAGAAAGCAGAAGGGCCCAGCTATCAAAAGATAGAGCATCCGGGGTCTTAAAGGCTTGAGCACAAACAAACAGCCATCTAGCTCAAAAGCAACAAAACCCACCATAAAAGAAGATCACTTACCTGTGCGATCATGAGGTGCTGAAACAATCAGGTATCAAAGAACAGAAATCAAAATCAATGGACCAATTGACTCCTGATATCGCTGATGACAAATGGATACAAAGGCAAACAAAGTAGAAGACACGATTGTACCCAGCTAATGCCTGGAATCTCAAAGACTTGAAGATAATCGAGTCACCATTCAGCGCAGAAACAGCAAAGTCCACATGCAGGAAGCACACCAGCATGCGTGATCAAGAGGGGTCGAAGGGAGCAGATATCGAGCACCAAAGAACAAGAATCACATCATTACATA
>PVJH01037997.1:0-17499 GCA_004026705.1 Nesogale talazaci | reverse complement strand
ATTAAAATCATGTGTAGCTTTGTTATTATCACTTGTTAACTGGAAAACCTTGAGTTTCAGTGCTTCAAGTGTAATATGGCTAATCAGGCAATATGTTATGGCAATTGCAATGCTTACGTGTTTGAAAAGTCTTAATACAGCTTTGTTTATTTTAAGAGCAAAAATATCAGCCCACTTGCTATTTTTAGTTCTTTCTCAGTCTGGTGTTAGATAGACCCTTGGGATTTGAACTTCAAAGAATATGAACATGGGAATCTGGTTAAGTTTTTTATTCATATTAAAAAAATCAGAAAGGAGTTTCTGAAAGAGGTTATGAATAAAAAGGAAAAAAGGGAGATTGATCTTTGTAACTGTTATTTTGTCCCATAGTTTGGTGCATATATCCCTTCTCTTTCCGCAGGAATCGAAGGGTCAGGGTTTTCAAAAAAATTATACTGAAACTAATGATAATAGTTTTTGGCCAAGGAACACATTGTAAAAAAGAAAATGAGATTGGAGTGAAAGTTCAGAATTTGCTTTGCCTCTTCATTTCCATCTACAGACATATGTTTTTGGTAAGAAGTTCTCTATAGCTTCATGAACTGTTCAATTTTCTCTAGTATCCTTACTTCTCGTCTTGTAGGTAAATGCTGAGTGGCCAAGAGTATTAGTCTTTTTCTCACAGGCAAAGATCTAAGAGACCCTGATTCAAGTTGGATGAAGGCTAGTATACATACACTAACTCCTTTTATCATGTGCAAGGTGTCTTACTCCTCCCATTTAAAATAAAAAGCTGTTAATCTTAAGGAAAGAGAAATGTCATGAATTAGAAAACATCAAAAGCAAGGTAACCAAGGAAGAACCATTTCAAGAAAAGAAAAGTAACACCCTCATAAAATTATACCTGCATACACCTGCACACAGACAAACAAACACACACAATAAATAATCAATCAAATAAATAATTAAACTCACAGGAAAAGTCATTTTTTAAAAAACCCTCAAAACTTTTTAAGGTCTTTGGAAGTTAAAGAAAATGAGAGATTTTAAAAATCTATTATAAATTTAGTAAAATTTATAATGTTGAATTTTCCCTAATATCACCTCATTTTCCTGAGCTCTAATTCAACTCATAGCAATTCAAAGGAAAGAGCAGTTCCACTAAGAAATAGTTCTATTTTGTCCTATAGTTAGCAGTGAGTTCTCTCTTAATAGCATGTTCAAACTCCATGAGATGAAGTGTCACCATCCTGGTTGCAAATGGAATTTCTGGTTCTACTTGTCCCACTGTAGGTTTGTTTGCTCTCAGGTAGTCCATGTTACTTACAGTACTTTTTGCCAACACCAGAATTCAAGTGTATTGTCTTCCTTCTTCATTGTCTAATTTCCATATATATTTAAGGTGATTGAAATGACCCTCAGGTAGGATCAGTAGCACCTTAGTATTCAAAATGACATCTTGTTCTTGTCCACAGTAAAGAGTTCTTCTATAGTAAGCTTCTCTAATGTTGTGTCATTTGATTCATTGACTGCTGCTTCTCTGAGTATTAATGATGGATGCAAGCAAAGTAAAATCCTTGAGAATTTCATTTTTTCTCCACTCATCATGATGTCTGTTAATCCAGTTATGATGATTTCTATTTTCTCTATATTGAGTTATAATCTACATGGAAGGTTGCAGTCCTTATTTTTCATCACCAAGTACTTCAAGTCCTCTGTACATTCAGCAAGTTAGATGTGACATTGGCATATTGCTGATGCAGTTAAGTGAGAATGGTTAAAGAATTCAACATTGGTACACACTTCTGTTGTTCTTCCTCTTGGTCTATGTAGAGTTATTGCAGGAACACAATTAGTGTTCTGGAATTCATGTTCTTAAAGTACTGTGTTCTGGTCCACATAGTTTAAAGCCTTTGCATAGTTAATATAGTTAATATATTGTTTTTCTGCCAGTCTCTGCTGTCTACCAAACATGCATCTGACATCAACAGTGCTATCCCTGATGTGACATCCTATTCTGAAATCAGAAGAATTTCTAGCAGGTCCCTCTTGATGTACCTTTCTAACATTTCTAAATTATTTTCAACACAGTTTTACTTAACTATGACATTAATGATACTGTTTGATGAATTCTTTATTTTGTTGAGTGACCTTTCTTTGGAATATGGATTTATTCCATTATTTGGTGGGCCAGTTAGCTGTTTTCTGAATTTCTTGACATAGATGAATAAGTGCTTCAGTGCTTCAATGGTTTGTTGAAACATTTAGACTAGTTTTCCACCTTGCTGTTGGATACCTTGTTTTTCTCTAGTGTCTTCTGTTCAGCTTGCACCGTTTAGAATCATTGATTCTTCATTCTCTGCTACCTCTGAAAAGTGCTGGATATTGACCAGCTATTTTTGGTTTAGTGACTCTGTTTATTCACCTGCTCACATTTTTTATATAATATTTGAACCTTTAGCAGTGATAATAATTGTAGGAACAAGAGGATGGATTTAAATAGAAATTCTAGACAATGAGATATTCATATAACTAACTAGGAGGGGATGACCATGTATTCCCAGGGACTATCTTAGAGGTTCATAATATATTACTTCTGATTGACATTCAGACTCTAAGAACAAAGAAAATAAATTATTCACCATGGTAGTCAATTGCTAGAATGATGAATATATGACTGAATAGAGACAGAATTTGGGAAGAAGTGGGGAGACATTTATGGAATTTACTGTCTATTAAGTGACACTTAAGCCAACAAAGCAGAAACTTCAGTGGTCAAAGATGATAAAGCCACTCATGTTACACAATTAATCCAGAGAAATCATTAAAATGTCCAAAGCAGCTATTCAAAGCAAATTTAAAAAAACCCTACTGAGAAAGCAATCTGATGTCCAGAATTATCATATTATGATATTTAAAATATCAAAATTTCATCAAAATATGTCAACACACATGAAAAAACAGAATATGGGATCATACAGAGATCAAAATCTAAATTGATTTCTATTGATTTCAACTCATTACAACCATACAGGACAGAGTGTAACTACTTCATAGGGTTTCTATACATTTTTATGGGAGCATGCAGTCTCATATTTCTCTAGAGAAGCAGCTAGTAGATTTGAACTGCTGCCTTTTTCATTAGCAACACTGTGCTTCATCTCTTACACTATCATAGTCAATAAAAACAACCTCTGAAAAATTATGTGTTAGATTCACTATGCAAATAATACACATCAGTTACCATTAATATGCTAAAGATTACAGTAAGCCATATCAGAAAAGTTAAAGTAAACATAAATGTTATATTTCAACAAATGGAGATTACAAATAAAGAGATAGTATGAAAATGATCCAAACATATGCTATCTAGTTGCAAAGTACAGTAAACTAAAAGAAAACAAGAGCACTTTGACAACAGAATTGATCTAAGACATGAAAGTGTTAAGATTGGAAGATAGGTCCGTGGAGAATACATGATGGGGTAACACTGAAACCAGAAGTATGTCCTTGGGGGACCTGCTAGGTGAGCAACTAGCTCTGAGCTAGTGTCCCCAGTGTCATCGTCTGGTAAGGTCCTCTCTGGTCAGAGTGATTTGTTTTTTGAAAAACCATTTTCATTCTAACCTCTTTTTTCTTGTGATGGCCAATTTAAGAGAAGAGCGTGTGGCTGTGAAACGTCATTTTCTGTTTGGGAAAATAGCTCACACCTGTTGTGATGTTGACGACAACTCAAAAGAACAGCACTATGGGAAAAACTCCAGTGTATGAGTGCATTTCTCATATCCAGGAAAACTTATCCTGGGCATCCATCAACTACCGGATGGATGAAAATAGGGACTTACAGTGCATTTGGAGTCCATTCCACCAGCTGAGACTGCTAAACAAGCTTTCTATTCAGTGGTTCTGAAAAGGTTGCTTAACAGTGTGTGACAAAAAGGCCTGATTTGTGATGAATGGGGACTGGTGTTGCCACCATGACATTGCACTTGCTCCCACAGCCATCTCAGTACACCAGTTTTTGTCAAAAACAGCACACCGCTCTTGCCCTACTCACACGACTCACCTGATCTTGTTCCATGTATCTTCTTTTAGTGTCTGCAAATGTGGAGGGTCATGAAGAATCAGCAATTTGACGACATAAATGAGGTGGAAAAAATGAGGAGGTGCAGGCAGCCATCCAAACAGATGAGTTTGAAAAATATTTCCAAGAATAAAATCACAGAATTGACAAATGATTTTACATTGAAGGTCATAAGGTTGTTTTATATTAAAAAGTATATTGCTTTGAAAAAATAATTTACCATTGTTTTTTGGGGAAAGTACCCTTCATGCATTCTGAGGAAAGAAAGAAAGAAGAAACTTTAACAAAGTCTCAGAGATTTTGGTGGCCAAGAAGGAAAGGGGAATAAAAGAAAGAGGTAGGGAAGGTGGGGGAAGAAATGGTCACTGAAAACGTGACAGATTTGATGAAAACATCAACTTAGTCATATGAGAGACACAAAATGATTCCATGTGGAATGAAATCAAAGAGATATAATCATATCATAATAAAATGTTCAAATTCCAAATAAATTGATAGAGTCTTAAAGCATTACATTAAAAAAATACTCAAGGCTCAACCCCGGTAGCATAGTCATTGAGTGCGGGACTGCAGCCCACTGGCTTGGCAGCCCAAATCCAGCAGCAGCTCTCCAGGAGCAAGCCTGGGAAGATCCCACGACCACCAGAGGACAGTGATGCCCCCCCCCCCAAATACTCAAAATGAAATTCTGTATTCAACAAAGATATCTATCAAAAATGAATCAAGATTTTCCAGACACTTTAAAAAAACTGATAATATTTGTCCACAAATAATTTGCCCCTGGCTGCTGTGAGGTAGCCAGCTAGTCATTTTGAATGAAAAAGACATGTCAGCCCTCTTCCATAAAGATTTTGCAGGGGTCCTCAAACGTTTTAAACAAGGGGCCAGTTCACTGTCTGTTAGACTGTTGGAGGGCAGTACTATAGTTAAAAAAACAAAACAAAAACAGGAACAACTGTAAAGAAATTCACTGCAGGCCTGGGATGAGTCGGTTGTTAAGCAGGACAGGCAGCAGCGGCAAAAACACCTGGAGACCCGATAAATGTCCTAGGCGGGCCACATGTGGCCAGTGGGCCATAATTTGAGGACCCCTTAGGTAGAGCATTAAAAACTGTATGAGGTAGTTCAACTCCATCCTGCAAGGTTGTGGTGGATCAAGTTCAACTTGATAGCCAATGGGTGTGGATTTTTTTAGTTTATCCTATTAGAAATACTATATAGCATTTTTAAAGATAAAGGAAAATATAGTATATAGTAACTTGAATAAACATGAAGAAGAAAAGAATACATTAAAGTTAACCACATGTAAATATATGACAATAGCTATGTATGTTTTTTGTTGCTTTGTCCTTTTTTCTTTAAAATACAACTGTATAAATTACTCATTATAAAACTATGCTGATGAATTTGTTATTTATAAATATAAAGATTTTATGAGACAATAACACAAAGGATTGAGGAGGCAATTAATTTATATTGAAACAAATATCCTGCATATTATTATAATTAAGTTGTTATTAGTAAAAATTGATTGTTCTGATCCCAGATGCTATAGACTACAAGAATTAAATAAATAACTGTACTCATATAAAATACATATTAATATATGAAGATACACACACCAGTTTTTGTCTAATAACTAAAGCAACAAAATTAAATATCAATTTTTCTAAAATTTAATTTACTGAAATTATAATATGACAAATATAAGATACAAGTCTCTACTAATAAATGCAAATTTTAGCCTCTCAACTATCAATAGCTATCAAATTTTAATTATATTTCCAGTAATTACATGTTCTTTGATTTCTGTGAAGTAATCAATGAATTATTTAATAAAATAAACTTAATTAGTGGTTAATAATTGTACCAGCATTAAATAAGACATCAAATGCTTTACTTCTTTAGCATGCTAAAGACATAATTTAACTTTTCAACCCTCAAAGCTGATGTTAAGAGCTTGGGGTTCACACTGTGCAATAGAATTCCTCAAAATATCTATATGCATATTTACTTAATGATATTTAGGAGGAGGGGGGGACATCACTGCCCTCTGGCAGGAGTGGGAGGCTCAGTCTTGCTTCCTGGAGAACTGCTGCTGGATTTAAACCACCAAGCCAGTGGGCCTCAGTCCCACACTCAACCACTACGCCACCAGGGCTCAGCCCTTTTTAAGGATATTTAAGGAGAAATTAAAACAAAATAAAATTTTCATCTTAGGTTATGGTAAAGAAATCTAAAAGGAAACACAAAGATTTAATCTTTTAAAAGTCAATATCTTGCTACTAATTAAAAATACACTTTAAAATTTTGTTTTTCATTTATTTATTTTTAACGAGTATATCATAAAATCAAATAGGGGATTTTTTTCAATACTAAATAGAGAGGGGAAAAAGTATGGCCAGAGGGCTACTTGCAGGCCAACATTGGAGTCTCTGCGATATACTTTGGACGTGTAGTCAGGAGAGAGCAGTCCCTGGAAGAAGGACATCAGGTTCAGAAATGAGGAAGGGCGTCAGACAAGAGGAAGCCCCAGCCTGATGGATTGACACAGTGGCTACAACCATGGACTCCAGCATAGGAACAGTTGTCAGGATGGCCCAGAACCAGTTTGTCTTGCATTCTGTTGTGCGTCAGGTCGCTACGGGTCAGAACAAACTTGATAGCCGCTAAACCGCTAACAATAGTAGAAGGAGAGGTGAAGAGGACAGCAGGATATAAAGTGACTCTGTTGGGTTACATGGAAGTATGTTTTTATATGGCTGATGTTATAAAGTTTAATTAACCCGATTAGATGTTAAATTGTTGCAGTATCTTTTAATTGATTTGTAGCATACATAATGGAGTGAACTATCCTGGAAAACAGCCCTTATGATCCAGAGATATGCATTTTTGACAACTTTTCCAGGTCATTCATTAGAGATCTAGGAAAAAATATGTATCCTGGAACCTTTATGATAAGTACAAAATAAAATCTATAGAGAACTACATGTAGGGTGATAAAGTAAAGTATTTAAACAGAGTTGAAGAAAACAGCTGACATGATGGCATCTTTTCCCTTTAGAGTAGATTTACGTAGAACCAAGGATCTGCAATTCACTTTGTGAATGACATCATGCAGAAAAACAGGAGGCCAAAGTAGTTTCCAGGAAATAATCTCAGCACAGCTACAGGGGCAGCCATGATTTAAATAAGGGCTCTCATTGTTAAGGCATGGAACAGGCATAGTAGTTGCTAAGGAAAAGAGATTGATAGATAGGAGGTTATAAGGAAAAGAAGGGACTGATTATGATTAATTGTAAGTATGAATTGGATAACAAAGAAAAATAAAATATTAGGTACTATGATAGAAAGTACAAAGTAAAATTTGAACATGGATTTATATACATGTAACACTCTCCCTCCATATTTTTATGGCTCAGAGAAATAGATCTAATTTTCCTCTTTCTGAGAATCCATAAATTTAATGTAGACTCTCTCAGACAATTTCCATATTGTTTAACTTCTAATGTGATAAAGAAATAAATTTAGATAACTCAGCCATTTTACTTTTTTTTTTTCAATATCATTGCTGTGATGAGCACTATATTAAGCATCGTCAGCTTATGATATCAAGTCAGTAGGGCTTCTTCTTTTTGAAAGCTGTTAAACTAGAAACAGTAACAATCATCAACAGAAAATTGTCAGATAAAGTAAGTGAAATACCTAATTATGGCTGTTGCAAATAATAGTATATATTAATGATGAAATAGTAATTCCAATGACTAGAAATACAGAATGCTGTACAAATTCAATGAAACCAATTTACATTTCTGAATAGTCAGATCAACATTTTCCAAATGGTCTTGATTTAGTTAGGTAATGGAGAGCATTGCAAATATTTCCAGTGAAAAACAATAATGAGGCATATAGTTCAAGATGAGGTGAAAGTAATGGGGAATAACTATTGAATAGTTTAGTTAATTAGTTTAGAAATTGAAGAAAGTGATAAATGGGTCATGAAGTTGAGAAGGGTTGTTTTAGGCAGGTAGTTCTGGCTACATAATTTACTGGACTTCATGATGCAGAATGCTAAGTATTAGGCTGCTAATCAAAGACTGGCAGTTCAACCCCCCCCCAGCTACTCCTTGGGAGAAAGATGAGACTGTCCCTATAAAGAATGACCATTTTGCAAGCTCTCAGGAATAGTGCTCCTCTGTCCTCTAGGAATTACTATGGGGCAGTGGAATTGGTTCGGTGTGTTTGGTTTCAAAATGAAAATCTGGGACCTTCAAAATGTTGTTAGGGCATGAACTATTTAAATCCAATGCGCAGACTTAAAAGTATGAGGTCTTTTGATGAGAAGCTTCATAAACTCACGTGGAGGCCAATCCTCATTTAAAAGACAAGGTGAGATTTCAATGGTTTTTATTATAGAGACTACATGATGACATGTGGTGGGGGAGAGCACCTAGATTAGAATTAATGACCGATCTAGAGAAGCACAAAAACAATTTGTGATGGTGGGGTAGCAAATGCTTTACTCTCAATGATTGATTTAGAAATCTGGGTTTTGATGTAAATAGAATAAAGTAAAATTTCAGGAAGCAAATGAGTTTGTGAATTAATAGGAAAATAAAAAGGCCAAGGAAGGAAAATTGAAGGTGTTAAGGGGTCTTAAAGTGGCTTACGTGAGAGAAGGGTTCTGAGCAGCTGTGAACTGAAATAATTATCTATACTCTAGGTGAACTTATATCGAGTGATGACAAACCATGTGAAAAATATCTACTTGACAACACATAGATGGAGAGCCAGATTGCAGAGGATAAATTGGTATATGTGATGGGGTGAAATTTCTTAGTATAACTCTTCTATGACTCTATAGCTCTTGCCAAATGATAGAGTGGGCATACACCAACAGGACACGTGTAGTCCCAACAGAGATCGGTATTACTTATCACTTCCTTGGCTACCAGAATGAGATTCTTTGAAACAGGAGTGGAGAGGGAAACCCCAGCACAATTGGAGGAAGAGTTGCCCGGGAAGCACTGAGGATATGTTGGTCTGACTCAGCTGAGGCTGAGACAAGAGGCATCAGAGGCCAAGTCAGGGAGACTATGAAGTGGGACAAGAGCGGCACCAGCACTGTGCGACTGTTGGGGGGAGCAGGAGGCCGGTTCATCGAATCCCGACCCCTAAAGCAGGTGGCTGAGAGACTGAGAACCAAAGGGAGACTTGTCTCCAGGCTGAGGAGAGGCGTGGCTGTGGACCAAGGACTATATCCAACTGTTTACTAATCTTGACTCACGGTAACCTGTAAGCTGCTCCACTACACCTTCTTAATTGTTACTATTTTCTGTGGGTTCTGAATGGCCATTGCAATGACTGATTGAGTCCCACAGAGACGTGGAGGACTCTGGGATGAATGGCTGGTGCCAGAACAGGATAAAGAAGGATTGAGGGTAGAAGCATAACTGACCCCTGACTTGTGCAAATAGGAAGCCAGAGGAGGTGAGTTATGGCCCCGCATAAGGTCTCTGTGCAGTATGGCAGTATGTTAGATAATTATCTACAAAATCATGATAACATTTTAGTGGGCTAATATTTAACGATATGTCAATAGAACATATGCCACTGTATAAGATCTTAATAATAAATTATGAACCTATTTCATTCGCCAGTTTTTAAATTTCTCAGCATCAGTTTGCTTTCCTCTGAGAAATAATACTTACTGAGATCAGTGACTAAAAATTTAAAAGTTAAAAAAATGGGTGTTTGGAATAATAAAAAGAAACATTTTAAAATAAGATAATATGTTTGGTAAGCTAGAGGATCGGCAGAAATTAGGGAACTCTTTAATGAGATGAACTGGCACTCTAGCTAAAACAATGCAGTCTGCTGTACCAGCTATCATGAAGATGAGATAAGCCCAGAAACCATTGCAATCCATTGTACATAAAATCACTTAGGAGTTCAAGCTGACTCCATAGCAATCAGAAAAGCAGCAACAACAATAGAAACAACAAAAGCTTGTTTACTCTTTCAATGCTATTAACTGCTTTATAAGACATATTCTATTTAAACTCTTATTTTAAAGATGAAGAAATAAAAGCATAGATAATTTGAAAACAAATTACCAAAATGGCATGAGAGCCAATTCTGGTGTCCTTCAACTTTGGCAGAAGGAAGATAATTCAAATTTATACTACCCTATGGCTGAGGTCAGACAGTGGTCCATTCCCCAACTTCCTTTACCCTCTTATGACACCCACTGTCTCTCCTAGGGTCCTCTACTTTTATACAGAGCTCTTTCATTTATTCATTTATGTCCATCTTGTCCTTGGTCATAGCCTTGTGAGTTATTGTTCACTGGCCCACTTGGGCAAGTATTATAAAGCTTCCTTAGGTCTGGTCAATGACAAGAACCCTCCAACCAGGCCTCTGCCTAAAGGCATTCTGATTTATTCCCAGGGACTTAAAAGCCCTCCACTCCATTTTGTACTTTCTGTGCTACAGCCTCTGGTGCTTCTGCTGAGCCCATCTTTTTCCCAATCTGTGCCCACTCCCCTTCTGGCCCTTCTGTTTTGATGGGATTTTCTCTTGCTTCTCAGTAGGATCACTTTATACCCAGTGGAATGAAAAAACAGACCAATTCCCATGTTAGAGATCTTACATCTTATTTGCATGCCTCCACCTAGCCATTTGGTTGGGTATGTCAAAGACTATGGATAGAAGAGTCACACCAAGTCATTTCAATCCACCAAAACAGTCAAGTTTGACAAGTCTTTTCTTTCTGAACTAAACTTAATTAGTTTAAAAATGACTTCAAGCAATAGTTTCAATTCAAGTTTTGATGAGTAACTCCAGGCAATACTCACTGGGACTCCTTTAAAATCTAGATACCATATTTTCTCCCCTTCTATCATCTATGGTTCCCCTGAGCAGAATGGACTATAATAGAAGCTGGGCACCCACTATTTCTTCTGGTCTTAAAGTTAAGGAATCAGTGCAGTGATTTGTGAAGACACGTCTGTGCTCTGGTTCCTTCTCTGATTCTGGGGTTACTTTCTCTTTTATTTTAAGAGAAAAAGGACCAATAGCTAAATGTTAGAGGATTGATTATAAGCCTTCTAGACTCAGACTCTACTACTCACATCACTGGGAGGTAGGAGAGTTAAGTGGTTTTCTATGATTGATTCTGTTTTGTTTTATTCTAGGATTATTTACTAAGTTGTTATCATATTCAACTCACTTTTTTAAGTGCTTGGTAGGCATTAATTTAAAAGACTTAGTGAATATAGTCTGACAAAAATTTATCTTAAAATCTAATTAATAAAAATGATACTAAGAAAATAAAATTGATTCCATACTATTTAGTTTAATAGCCAGAGAAACAATTTTTCCTGAATTGTGCAATTAACTAATTGTGATACTAGGGGTGACAGTCAATTTATGAAGGTTTAGACTTTGTTCCTACTTTACCATCAGTTTTATCATCTGTGCCTAACATGTTAAGTACATAAAGATGTGTTGAATAAAATAAGTAATAACAGAAACCAAATAAATCAAGCTCATCATTATCCATTCAATTCCAAATTGCTGTGGCATGGTAGGGTATACAAGAAATGCCCTACAGGGTTTCAAAAGAGTTATACTTTATGAAAACGGACTTCCTCAACTTTCTCTGATGAAACAGCTGATGGGTTCAAGTCATTGCCCCTTCGGTTAGCAGCTGGGAACTTTAGCAGCTGTGCCAGAAGGGCTACTTAAAACGAGTAACTACCAAAATTAAACCCACAGCCTTAGCACTGACGAAATATGATGAATAGCTGATAGCAATAATGTCACACATTGTACCATGCTATTTCCATAATCCTTTTTACAAAAGTTTCACAAAGTCAATATACATATCCTCATTTCAAGGATTTTGATTTTGAGCTGCTCAACATTCAAAATAGATACCCAAGGTCATACTGTAATTGTGTAATGTTTTATACGAGAATTAATGTCTATTTGAGTCTACAATGGGAGTTTCCTAATGACCCTTATTTGCAGTGAAATGCTCCCCCGATCCTAGGTTTGGAGACATTGGCATTATCTGCTTGGAGGGGAGGAGGTGAAAAAATCCAGCTCCAGGAGCTTGGCAGCTAGTGAGTATATCCTTACTGAAATTAAATCCCCGAACTGGTGCCCTGAGCAGGAAGGAATTCGACAACACGTCCAGAGTATTCAAAAAATGGAAAAGGAAATTGAAAACACTGTTGGTCATTTGAATTTGCAAAATGCCCCTTTCACAGCACTGACAAAGAGCGAAATGCCGTTGTGTTCAAACGGCATGCTGCTCGCGCCCCTCACGAGGTTCAGAATGAGGGCTCAGTTCAGGGAGGATGTCTATGTGTGCCTCTAAATATAGGGCCTGATCTGACACTGGTAATTCCCAGTAACCGAGATGAGATATTCTACAACAATCTGTGTTGTCTATGATGATCTGAGAAAAAGGAGAAGCCATTATTCTCTACTTTCCCTAGAATAGATATTTGAACTTTTGGAATTCTTGTAATAAAAACTAATGAATGTGCATACATCTCAAAATGTAACCTCATATCTGAATAGTTTAAAGCTATATTTTAATGGTTCTGTGAGATATAAAATATATAGATTATGTCCTATTCACTACCATCATTATATCTTATATAATCTAATGCAGGAAAAAGTTATAAAACTTGTTGGTATTTTAACCTGTAGCTTGCAAGGTAGGCTGAAGATAAATTACCTTTCAGTGCAAAGATTTGTCGATAGCAATAACAAGTCTTATCTCCCCCATTATCCTGAGCCGCTCATTAAGCATGCTGGGACGAAATGCACTCCATCTGGAAAGCCATGATAGACCCTCACAAGCCTCCCCCGTCAACAGGTCTAGGAACGTGGTTGACTGCAACACTAACGATATCCACCAGTTGCTATGTGAGAGCAAACACATTGAAATATACCTCCGATTTTCTTTTGACTCCTTTCCCCATAACACAAGGAATGTATTTTTTTCCACAGCCCAGAACTTTCATAGCACAGAGAGATTGTAAAGGAGTCTAATGCATTCTTTTTGATATGTATCAGAAGCGAGCTCCCAGGCAGCTTCCAGAGACTGCGACTGATTCCCCCGCCTTCCTGCAGTGGCCGCGCTCAGAACTAAGTAAATCAGCACCTACCTCGTGAGTCCCTCTCTCTGCCACGGGCAGGAGTTGGTTTGGGGCATGCAGCACTGAACACAGCTGATTACTATGTCTTTTCTTAGAGAGAATCTTTGTCAGGAAATCCCATCCCTGACTAATTTTTTATTCACATGAAAGCCTAATACCCCCTTACCTTATTTAGTTTGCTATGTGGCTTATTGTTTTGTTGTTGTGTTTTAATCCTACCGTTTTATACACGTAGTCCAATTCAAGGATGTTGCAAATGTGCTAACAGGTTCAAAGAGAGCAAAGTGAAGTGGAGCAATGAGAGAGGATGCTGCCCCCTGAGGGCGCTGGAATGGTCCAGGGGCTTTTCAAAAGCAGCTAGGTATTATACTTTATTTAGGATGATGGGCTGTAACTTGTCATTGCCAGCAGGGTGCTCAAGATTTGTTTGCTGTTTTCTTTAAGTGGTAGGCCAAGTAAGGTTGGAAACCTATGGATACAGGTAGTCACTCCAACTCATTTTAACCTCTGAAAAGAAACCCTAATCAAGCTAAAATAGTGAGTCAACTTGGAGTTCATTTTACTTGGATAAAATTGCAGTGATAAAGACTGTTCATGAACATGCTTATTTATAGTTCTAAGATAAGACTCGGCTGGAGTAAGGCAATACATCACCTTATTTCTTAGTGCCTAAGATCACTGCATTTTTTATGATCCTCTTTTTCATGCACATTGATTTCTTCCATGTTGCAACTCAGGAAAGTATAAATGATGAATGATAGTGTTCGCAATTAAGCCATGAAGGCAATACTGTCTTATAATAAGATGAAGATATATTAGGAAATCAAGTAATAAGAAAAGAAGTTTGGGGGGCGTTGGTATGGGGGGGAGGAAGGAAAGAAGTCTCAGAAATTTATTTTTCAGCTCCCTTCTAGGAAACTATACAAAAAAAAATCTGTGTTTAGCTAATTTTAGATTCATAGTTATGCACCTTTTACAGTGCTTCCACCGACCCACACACATTAGAGTGCTTTGATTATAGACTTGTTTCTGGGCATACTTGACCAGGTGATTTTGAAAAAAGGGTCTCTGTTTCCCCCCCTCAAATCAGCTGCAGTTTTTGAGTTGCAAACATATGTCATGCACCACTCTTAACTCTGCTAGGGTATAAAAAATTAAGATATACATTTCTAACTTAGCCCTCATTTTCTTTGATAAATGTGTTATTCTCCACTAAAAATAATACATTTTAACGTGATACTTAAATTAATATCTCTGAAGCATGGTGGATATATATGAAAATTAAAATTAAAGTATACTCCATGAAAAATCTACTTGTTTTGTGCCCAAAACACAAATCTATGTTGCCAAAGCTAGTCATTTCACAAAAAAGGAAGTGAGTTTTGTAGAATTTCTGAGAGTGGGATCCGCCAGGACAATCCTGCTTTAAATTGCAACAGTTGTTTCCATCACGTGTGCATCTCATCTTCCTCAATATCTGGATGACATTGTTATTAAGTCTTCATGAAATCTCTCAGCTTGCTCTTCGGCTAGCTCACCAAGCGTCTCTGCAAACAATGTGAATGACGGTTCAAAGAATGTACCATAACACTCATGCTGCAGCCAAGCCCCCCTGAATTGAAAGACCATGCCCTCTTTTAATTGTGTGTAGTTGTCTGCCACCCTGTTGTCAAGAAAGAGTTTTACAACAAGAAGCAGGCACAAGATTCAATTTACTTCACTGATGCTATGAATATGGGCCATTTATTATTTGTACAAATTCCTTCCTTCAGTTTCTCGGTGGTAAAACTCTGTGCTATGTCCTCAATAGAGGAAATGTCTTTATTCAAAGCCTTTACAATTTGTTTTATCAGGCCTACTTTGATATGTAATGGTGATAGTATGATTAGGTCTCATATGATCAAAGGGTCATTGATTAAATGTTGTCCATCAATCACCACATATTTCCTTGGCGTGTCTTTTCTGGCCCACTGTTTATGTTAGACTCTACTATCTCCAAAGCATAGAAAGCAAGGATGCTTTGTGTAGCTATTTTGTTGGTCAAGAAGAAAATATACCATTTTCAAGTCGACTCAAAGCATAGTTTTATGTTCTTGGTGATTTATCTTTTACAAGATGAAAGGGATGGAGTTTTACTCTTCTGTCACATTGGTGGAGTGATCAACTGGAATAGAACCACACTTGTTGCTGCTATTTAAAAGAACGTATTTCAAACTATATGGAGAATTGTCAGTGAAAAGACAGCACTCACTTGGGTTATATCCTGAAAGACCAATTTCCTTCTAAGGTTTCTGATGCCAGTTGCAGCATACTACGTTGTCTCTGGTAAACAATGGTAGCAAATCCTATTCTTTACTTTGATAAAATGTAATTTTCCTTTTAGGCTGAAGTACATTTTCCCCTCTAGTCTGGAGGAAAGCAATTCAGAAGACTCCTTGGAAAGTTTTCAGTCCCTGATATGATAACTCAATTCGTTCTGGCCAAAATGTTCACTATGTGAAGTTGGTTGGGAATCACTCCCACAACACTCACTTTTTTACCTTTGTGTCATCAGACATGCCAGATCTGTGGTGCTTCACAGAAAGATGGAAGAGGTACCAGATCTGAGTGGGGAACATTATAGGAAAGGACATAGAGGAGTAGTTGTGATACAAATGTGAGTAAATTACATACATGTATTTCCTATTCAAATAAGCAAGCTTGTTATGACATACAGACACAGCAAAGGAGGTTTTTCAAGAGTAGATGCAACATTTATAAATTCAATCATATCTAAGAAGCTAGAGCTGATGTGATCTATCAAGTGTAATTTCTGAATCAGCACCCCAAGTGCCCATAGGAGAAGGCCTAAGGCCAACTGATTTTAGAATGAAAGTGGAAGAAGGAGTTTGTCTTATGCTGTTTATTTTAATTTACTTGTGATCTATAACTTTTCACATTTCACATTTCTTAACAGGCTTACATTCAGATCTACCTGCAGGAATGACTCAGTGATTCACTGGTTTTCAAGTATTATAATATCATATTCAACATAAAATTATCAATATTCTAATATTTGGATTAAAAGACTACACTTTACTTTTTATTTCACAAGTTAATCATTCATATTGTAGCATACTGTTAGATTAATTCTTTCTTTTTTATAATTGAACAATAACCCATGAAAGAAATATTGCCTACTTTCTTGAACCAATTCACTGATAGACATATTATTGTTTTTGTTTACCCACTACACTTGTTAATATTTAAAGACATGTTTATGGGAAAGCATCCTTTAATTCTGTTATGTAAGGTTATATGGTATTTGAATTAGTGAGTGAATTATTAAGCACAATTTAAATTTCTATTACTTTTGTCTAACACTTTCAGTAAAACTATAATGCAGATTTACACTTCACTCTTCCCAAAGAATTTTAGGACAACAGAAAATTTTTAATTTAAATTAAATTTGTCTGCTTTTAATGTGTGCATAGACTATATTTGATAAGTTTTCATCTGCTGGTAATTAGCAATTGTTATTTTGGAAATTATTTGCCCAGTTTTCTCCAACTCTTTGCTTGATCTTTTTTATCAGCATTTTAGAAATATATGGTGGAAAGGTTTATATTAGGCTGGTTGACTAGAGAAACACATTCAGTGACACTCATATATGTGTGAGAGAGTTTTAGATCAAGAAGTAATTATAAAATCAATATAACACCCCAGCCCTGTCCAACTCAAGTTTGTAAGTCCCATAACAGCCCATAGGTCTCTCTTCAGACTCACAAAACCCAAGCAATGATGCAGAATGTAGCAACATCATCAGTTGTTTGGTGGAAAGTCTTGTGGATCCAGTGGTAGTGGACGCATCTGAGGAGTTGAGCAGGTCTCAGCATGGCATGTCAACAGGAATGTGAAAGCAGAGAGGGCAAGAGGCCCACTACCGGAAAGTCATTTAATTTGGTGAGGTCATCAAACCGTGACGTGATTGACCAGTCCCCTCCTAGTCAAGCACTTCCCATATCTTCTCATAGGTGCTATGGTGGCACAGAAAACCTAACTAATATAGTCCACCCCTTGCTAACTTGACACATTGTGTTAGTCTGGGTGGATAGAGAAACAAATTCCTGGAAATTCATATGTGTATGAGAGCGTTTTGTATGAAGGGTAATCGTACATTAAGGAAACATCCTAACACAGTCTAGTGCAAGCTCATAAGTCCAATATTAGTCCATATGTCAGATGCCAATCTATAAAGACCTCTTCAGAATCATGAAACAC
>PVJH01037996.1:0-17519 GCA_004026705.1 Nesogale talazaci | reverse complement strand
TTCAATTCCGGCTCCCAGGAGCAAAGGCTGACCCTCCTACTCCCACCACCTGAGGGCAGGGATGCCTAAAAAAAAAAAAAAAGAACAATAGCCACTCAGCCTAGAAAAGGGTGACTGAAGACGTGTTTGAGTCAGTGCAACAATCTGGAAATAGAGCAGTTCAGTGCTACTGCATGTGATGCCAGGAAGATGCCCAAGTGTGGGAAGCACCATGCTGGGGCAACCTTGTGATGGCTAAACACAACGATGGAGAGAGAAGCACACGTCCCTGCCATGAACCTTTAGCCTGCACGACGGGTGGGGAAAGAGCGGTGTCATGTCAGTGGTGCTAAGGAAGCCCAGCCGGGCTCAGTGAGATCTCCCAGCTCTTCAGATGGTCCTGGGGACTCGGCTTCGAATGTGGGAGAATCATAAAGTACACTCAGGTAAGCTGGTTTCCAGCGTACATGATTTGCTCTCCAGATGTTTTATACCCTTAGAATCTCCTGGAGGCTGAGCCCCGGTGGCGTAGTGGTTGTGCGCAGGACTGTGGCCCACTGGGATGGAAGTTCAATTCCAGCTCCACCAGAGCAAAGGCTGGGCCTCCTACTCCCACCAACAGAGGGCAGTGATGCCCCCCCCCCCAAAAAAACAAAACAAAACAACAAAAAAGAATCTCCTGGAGTCAACCAGCCCGCCCCTCCACCCCCCTCCCAGGGTGCTTCCACAGCAGCTCTGAGCTGGAAGGCAGTCAGGTGTAAGAGTGAGGAAGTGCTGTCTGAGATGCTGAACGTAGGACCAGCTGCTAACAGTAGTAGGGTGCCCTAACACCTGTGGGAAGATGGAAGGAGGGGCTATGACAGTGAGTGAGGGCATCCCACGAGTGTGGCTAGAAGGCCTGGGAATGAGAAGGAGAGGGGAGCAGGGAGAAGCCACACCCAAGAGCCACAGAGCCTCTATCTCACAGGGACTCTGTTCCACAAGCTATCCAGACGCTGTCTTGGGGCTGGACCCATGGAAGAAAGGACAGTTCAAGACACAGGATCGTATTTGCTAATCTCATGCTCCCTGCCAACCAAAACCTTGGGTTATACATACACCCCAGGGGACCTTAACATCAGGATCTCTGTGTCCTTACAGATAGTCACTTGGTATCCCCAGTGGTTAGATAATCAATATTCATTATTCCAACCACCCTGAAATGATTTTGTGACAGCTTAATCACCTGGTGAAGGAAACTACCATTCCTGTAGGAAGCCTGGGGCAGACCTTCAGGCCACAATGGTCTCAGGACAAGAGACCCTTTTAGGTGCTTCTCCTAGCCTCACTCCCACCCCACCCCCACCTGGCTTACATATCTGGCGTCCACACAGGGATCAAATCTTCCTCCTCTCAATGTATACAAGCTGCACATTCAGCCCAGCTTTCAAGCAAATGCCCCGGGGGAAGGCCCACTTCCTCAACATTTGAGGGATCCGTGGCCTGAGGGCAAAGGCAGACACATCACTCTGCTCACTGGCCAGTGGCCGGGCTTGTCCAGGCGCTCAGCGGCTGGCCACCTTCCCTGCGTGTGCTCAGCAGCCACGTGGGCCTCAAGCGGCAGAGCGGCTTAAGGGAAGACTGGATGTGTGGGGAGGGTCGCAGTGAGCTGTCTGTGTCTTGGCCCATGTGACCACGAGAGGCCGAGGACTTCCGTTTACATGGGAGACCATACCTGTTACCCGGCACATGACCCAGGGCTTTCTGTCCTGGTCCTCAGACCCTGGGTGACCCAGAACTGTGCCAAACAAGGCCTGATCCTCAGGGAGAGCGCCTCCAATTATGGCCCAGGAGAGTCCTCCACCTGCCCACCAGGTGGGCCAAGACCTGGGTGTTCTACCACCCAATCCTTGCAAAGGGGCTCTCAGGCCAAATACCTGAAAACCCAAACAATTCTTCTGGTCATCTCATCTCCCTCATTACTTGACACCTGACTACCCCCACCACAAACACAAACCATTTTGTGACCGACTTGGTCGGAGGTTGAAGAAGGAGCTGGTCAAACTGCCACTTGCATGGACTGCTGAGGGCTCAGCACCAGGCTCTCCTCCTCCCTCCCCAACCCATGGAAGAACTGGGCGGGATCGAGTTGGGTAAATTCCTCTTAGCCCGAGATACTAAAACAAAGCTACCGTTAACAGCAATTTGAAACACACGAAAATCCAGTGTGCCAAATACTTTATTGATCTTGATTTTTCATAGCAAATCTATAGGTAAGAAAAACTTGACTTTTCAATCTTTTTAAACTTGTTCTTTTTTTTGGGGGGGGGCATCACTGCCCTCTGGTGGTGGGAGTGGGAGACCCAGCCTTGCTCCTGGAGAGCTGCTGCTGGATTTGAACCTCCAACCCAGTGGGCCGTGGTCCAGCGCATGACCGCTACACCACTGGGGCTCAGCCCTAAACTTGTTCTTATTGACCTTCAAGCTAAGGGAACTACTAAGAGCTCAGTCCAAAGCTACACTTCTCAGAGGTCCAAACTGGAAATAGAGAGTCGAGAGTAGTACAGTTCCAGGGAAGAGAGTTGTTGAATAATATACTTCTTCTTAGCACCCAACATCCAAGTAGCAGTTCCTTCTGTATTTTAATATGATAGAACTTTAAGGACAAGCATCACCGTCTTCTGAAATACAAGGGTCAAGGCAATGAGTTATCCATATTGTTTAAACTAAGATGGCTTGAGAGTTTATAGGAAAGTAACTTTCTTTTTTTCTTTTTTTTTGATAGAGCTGTATCTTTCAGTAGCTGAATACAGAGTTCAACTGCAGTACTGTAGCTTGAGCAATGTGCTAACCTGTCTGACAGGAGAATCCCAGGCCCTAGCGGGAACCCCAGGCTCTATGGCTCTGCCCCGAGCAGAAAGGCCAGTGTGCTCGAGTCGGGAGACCTGCGCTCGGCTCTGGCTCCGCCCCCGCATCATTTCACCAGGCTCCAGTCTCCTTGAGTTTGTTTGATGCGAGGGCCGAAAACGACCATGTCCAGGGTTTCAGCAGCTTCCCAAGCAGGAAGCAGTTGGACAGACACTTCCCAGAGAAGGAGCCCAGTCCTCCACCAGGCTGGCCCCACTGCCCCGAGACGGCCTCTCCCTTGGGACACCCTCACTGGGCCTCTGAGTCCGGGGTGCAACCTCCCCCGCCCGGCCCTTCTTAACACCGTCTACAGCGTCAGTGTCTGGATTCTGGACAAAAGTCAAAGACACAAAGAGGCAGAGGTGTCCCTGCTCCCCTAGACCAGTGGTTCTCGATCTTCCTTTCACACAGGTCCTCAGGTGACCCCAAACATCACATGATTTTCGCTGCTACTTCATGTCCGTCACTTTGCTACTGTGAGGAAACCTGTGAAAGGGTCTTTTAAACCCCAAAGGGGTCGTGACCCACAGGCTGAGCACTGCTGCTCGGGGAGCAGGGTAGAAGTCATCATCTTTACTTGGTGAGGAGGTGGGGCCACAGCCCTCTCTTCTTTTAATGTGTCTGCCACCCTCAGGCTTCCAGAATGTTCTCCATCAATAGCATGATCGGCTGACACACAATCAAGAGTTCTTTATAAATCAAATAAGCCAATACGGCAAGGGCATGTCCTTGGCTATAATGTAAATGGGGATTTCCCTAGATCACTAGTAACTCTTCTGTACTTTAAGAACAAGATTTTAGTTGCCTTGGTTTTGCCTAGTTTTCGGTGGGGAATATGGGCCCCTCTTCCCCCTGAGCAAACCACACAGAACTCCTAGGCATGCAGGTATACCACCGAAGGGAAAACCACCCTTTACAGACCGTGACAGCAGCCCACGGACCCACCCCGCATTCTCAGAGGAATTGAGCATGGCCAGCTGAGGGTCTTATACTCTGCGGCTGCTCAGCGGACGCTCTGACCCACTCGCTGACGCAGATAAGAGGCAAAAAGTTCTTCTCGACAAACATTACCATTTAGAAACCACGATGTTTCTATATTACTGTGCAAGACCATCTCTTACTTCCAATAAAGTCCATGAAAGCTAAAATTAAGAAGGTTATGTAAGAGAGGTTATGAAATGATTTAGACCCTGTCAGGAGAAACGTGGTTCTCTGGGAATTTGATAGCTATCTTCGAGACTATTCAAAGTCTCATAGACTTTTAAAGAATGCTCCTAATTTGATCAAGCAATTAAAATTCCAATTTATAAAACACAACCCTTCTGCTGTGTAGCTCTGCACTGGTATTGAGAGAGAAATTATTTAAAGAGACATTTAAAAGGAAAATAAAAAGGTCGAGGGAGGGGAGGGGTTGAGGTGGGATGAAAGATGCTTTGCAACAGAGCTTTTCTGTTCTGGTTCCAGAATGACTGATCCTGGCAGACTAACCACTGATCCCCAGGAGCGTCAGACTCTCGGTGATGCTGACCCAGAAGAGGGACCTGCTGACGAATGGTACTGATGCCCATCTCTTCGCTGGGCTGGGCAACATAGACTTCTTTCTGAGATGTGACAGGCCTGGCTGGAGTAAAAGTTACCTTTCGAACCACATCATAGACATTGCAAGCACCACAAACACTGTATTCTGGTCGGCATCGTTTGGGTAGGGCCTCAAATTACCATAAAATAAAAATAAGCAGACAGTTCCTGGGCAAGAAGAGAATGAACTGTGGCAGGGAGGCGAACGTGACAGAAGGCAGCCGCGGTACCAACCCATCGAGGGGCTGTGTGAGCAGCACGGACAAAAGCAACACAAAGCTCTCTAGGCAGAGGAGTACGTCACCATGGCTGGCGCTGGGGGCAGAGTACTTGGCGCTGGACTTTCGGATGATGTTCTCGTGGATCTGGGACCACTCGCTCTCATTGTTGCACCTGCAACACAAGGACAAGGGTGGGGGCTCGCAACAGCTCAAAAACACCCGTCTGGCTCTCCCACAGAAACACCCCGTTTGAAGGGAAAGGGCCCTTCCCTTTCTTAACAAAAGGTCTGTATGGCTAACTAAATGGGGCAAAGCTCGCCATTAAGCGAAGGAGAGGGAGTCACGCTTGTGGATGGGGGAAAAACTCTACATGGGATCTCTCTACATGCTTTCAAAGTGGTAAGGCATCAGCCTTCTCTCTGAAGCAGCATTCTCCCATGCGACAAGTCCTTTCTTATCTCATACCCATTACTTTCATATTCACTCATTCTCTCTGTCTGTCTGTCTCTCTCTCACACACACATACACCGAAAAGTTCCCAGGAGAGGAAACCACAGTTCCTCTCAACAGATACTACAGTTCAGAAAGTGCCATGTACTGCCATTTAACTGTCACTAAGAACATTTCCTGGATTATGAAGGAAAAAAAGTTCTGTTCTTAAATCTGTCTTTTTAAGACAAATTTGTATAAGTCGGAACACTGATGTAGCGGAGAAGGCTGCATTCCTCAATCTGTAAGAATAAACTTCTGTCCTGGGTGGGACTGGAGCAAAAAAGGAAATGGAGAAACAACACTTCTACAATGTTAAGTTCTGGATTTTCTTAGTCTCCCTGTCTGAAGGATAGGGCACAGTGATTATGAGTTAGGCTGTCCACGGAAAGGCTGGAGGTTTGAAATCAACAGCTGATCCACGGGGAAGGGCGGCACTTTCTGTTCCCACAAAGAGCTGGCTTTGGGAACCCGCAGGAGCACTTCTCCCGTCCTATAAGGTGGCCGCGAGTCAGAGTGGACTCAGTGGCAGTGAGCTTGAAGTCTGACTTTATCTGAAGGACGATTCCAAGGTTGCTGAAAGGACTGTCAGTGTGGTGACGTGAATGGCTTGGTGTGGCCCTCACAGCCACAGTCTGCATGACCCTCCCATGCTGTCACTGGTGAGACCAGGCAAATCAAATGCTGCGGCCCACCAAGGGGACTGGACAGCCTGCTACTGGTGCACGTAAGAGATTAGGTCTGCTATCCAACTAGGTTTAAAATGAGCTCAGCCTGGAGGCAAGAAGCTGGCAGGGTGTGAGCACTACCATTAAGAAAGGAGAGACAGGGGTGGAGCTATCTTTGGGCCTAGGGTCACTGTACTAAGAACCTCTAGGACCTGGGAGATAAGAGACTGTCGCACTGAGGACAGCAGGAGACACAGAGAAGCAAGATTTGAGGGCAAGTATGGCGTGGTCCAGCCACAGAGAAATGCTGGCAGCAAGACCAGTAGCAAAAGGAGCTTTGGTGGGCTTCTCAGCACTCAGAGCAGGGGCGTCAAGGGTGCCTCTGGTGCCAGGCAGCCTGGGAGCTGGGTTCCTTTGGCTGAGGCTTCCTGGTAAAGTAGGGTTCCCCGGGCACTCCCTGATGCAGCCAAAGAGCTTTCCAGCACGTCTAAGCAGTAAGCAGCAATGCCACAGAGGAAGACAAGGAAAACGGTGGCCAACGTCTGAAGGTGGAACCTGAGCAAACATGTAGTCAAGATGCATTGAGAAAAATACGGCTTTTTTTTTTTTTTGCCATCACTGCCTCTGGTGGTCGTGGGCGCTACCCAGTGCTGCTCCTGAGAGCCGCCGCTGGATTTGAACCGCCAAGCCTGCGGGCCGCAGTCCCGCACTCAACCACATACGCCACCGGGGCTCAGCCCGAAAAATACGGCTTTTGTTAAAGAAACGATGCTGGGTATATTGAATGTTATTTTGGAAGTCCAACAACATCTTCATTACAAATACCTTTTACAGCAATATCAACAGTGACCATATATGCAGCCCTCAACTGATGGAAAACACAGGAATCAAGTGTGAACTACATTTGTGGACAGAGGTGATGGAGAAGTTCAATATAATTCATCAGAACAAGACCAGGGGCTGATGGTTGAAAATCCCACCAACTGCTCATATGTAGGTTCAAATGAATCTGCAGAAAGTTGAACCAAGTCCAGGTATGACCTTGAGTATGACCTTGAGTATATCCCACCTGAGTTTGGAAACCATCTCAAGGACCTATTTGACATATTGAACACTCAAGACCGAAGACCAGATGTGTTACTGAATGACATTTAAGGATTCATACATGAAGAAAGAAACAAACAAAAAAAAATGGAAAAAACTTTACAAGTTTTCAGGAAATGAGGAAAACAATTCAAGGACTGACCAAATAAATGAATATTAGAAACCAAATAAAAGGGGCAAATAAAAATCCAGAAAATTATTACTAAGAATTCAGAAGTAGGTTAATGCACTGAAATGGAAAAGAAGTAAAAATGAAACAAGGGAAGACTTTTTAGTGAGCTGAATGATAATTCTCTCAATGCTGATCTGCTATACTCAAAATAAAAAATAACAATCCCCCCAAAAAAATTCAAAGAAAGATTAAGAATTATGTGAGCTATCATCAGGTGGAATAACATGTGAGATCAGAACTCCAGAACAGAGATTCTTTAAAAGCAGAGAGGACGTTATTGAAGAATTCTCAGGAGAAAAGTCCCATCACATGAGGAAAGATGATCTATTATGCAATCAAGAAGTCGAAGGGACTCCCAACAGACTAGACCCCAGAGGACGTGATCATGACATATTGAAATCAAACTTCCTGAAACCAGAGACAAGGAAAGAATCCTGAAAGCAACTCAGGAAAAATGAGATATCACCCAAAAAAGCTCAGGAACCAGGAAACCCAAGCTCTGATTTCTCAGCAGAGTCCATGCAAGAAGGAAGGCAATGGATGATCTACACAAAACTCTGAAGGAAAAATGTTGTCAAATCGGAATCACATGCCTATCAAAACCTATTCTGCCCACCTCTCATACTCAGATACAACAGTGAAATCAGGGCATTTACAGATGACTAAACATGAAAGGAATTTGTAAAAATTAGACTACTCTTACCCAAAATTCTAAGGCTGCAACAAAAGTCAGCACCGGAAACTAACATACACGATAACACCACCTAGACATCCATCCAGATATAAAAGTATACAAAGTAAAATAAACCCCAAAGACTGAAAATATACGGAGAAAGACAAGTAGATTTCAAGGAATAATTGAATATTTTAAATTTGGGAAGAAATTAATCCAATACAAGGTAACCTCAAAAAAAAAAAAAAACTTTATCTTAGTAAAATGGAGGAAAATCATGTATATATATATTTTTTGGGGGGGGCATCACTGCCCTCAGGTGGTGGGAGTAGGAGGCCCAGACTTTGCTCCGTGGAGCTGGAATCGAACCTCCATCCCAGTGGGCTGCAGTCCCGCGCACAACCACTATGCCACCGGGGCTCAGCCCTCATATATATTTTTTGTAAATTAAAACACTGAAGAAAATGATAAGAAAACCACAAACATAATAAACCCAGCACAGAAAATTTGTGTGAAATAAAGAAACCAGCAACAACAACACACACATACACACACACCCCAGAGCTAAATGACAACATCAAATTAAAACCTATTAACAATGAAACTGACTAATTAAATGTGCCACTCAAGAGACAGAATTGAGCAGAATGGATAACGGAACAAGATCCATCAAAATTTTGTCGACAAGAGACACAACAGATACAGTGACCGAAAATAGACTTAATACAAGCTTAAGAGATATAAAAAAAATCAAACTAATAACAATCAAAAAGGAGCAGGTGTCACAATAGTTCTCATAAAATAAGTTTTTATTAAAATGATTTAATAAAAAGAGGTAGACTGAAATAAAGGAAAGACAAGGTATAATCTGTGAAGGTGAATAAAGAAATTGATAAGCATATTAGCAATTGGATATATTGATTGATTGTAGTTGCTGTTAAAAGTAATTTCCTTATCAATTTTGAGTGATTCCATAGTAAGTAAATATTCCTACAAGCAAAATAAACAGTGCCTTTGAGGATAAAAATAAACAAACAAATAAATACATAAATTTTAAGGCAAAATATTGTGAGGCATTAGAGACCAGGAGGAGCTGATGCTCATCATCACGATGAAAGGATCAAAGTAAGTGTCTACACACCTGACGGAAGAGCCTCAAAGTACATTCACCAAACTCACAGAACTGGAGAAATAAACAATTCACTAAGTAATAAATTCACAGAAATAAAATAAGAGACTGTAACACATACACCATTCTCGAACTGATCACAGTAATGGACACAACCACACCCCCACACCCCCCGGGGGAGGGGCAGGAGGGAACAAACAATAGAAACCATGGGGAAAGGGAGACAGCAGTTGGTGTAGATATGAAGATATTATTAATTTATAATTTTTCAAGGGGTCACAAGTGGGGGTGGGTGGGAAAGAGGAGCTGATACCAAGAAAAGAAAAGAAATGCTTAGAAAATAATGATGGTGGGCTGAGCCCGGTGGCGTAAGTGGTTGAGTGCAGGACTGCGGCCCACAGGCTTGGCGGTTCAAATCCAGCGGCAGCTCTCAAGAGCAGCGCTGGGTAGCTCCCACGACCACCAGAGGGCAGTGATGCTGCCCCCCCAAAAAAAGAAAAAAAAAGAAAAGAATGATGGCAAAACATGTATAAATATGCTCGATACAATTGATCTATGGATTGTTATAAGATCCCACTAGAATGATTTTTCAATAAATAAAATATCTATGGAATAATTAAAAAACAAAAATATATGCCACTCTTGGTGACAGGAAGAACTAGAAAAAAACTCAAAGACAGAGAATTAAGTAGCATAATGAACCAAATTGACCTCATAGACGTACACGGAACACCCCCCTCAACAGCAAAACCTTATATGTTCTTTCCTAGTGCACATGGAATAGTCTCCAGAATGGGCCATATGTTACACCACAAAACAGGTGTCAAGAAATCAAGCAAACATTGAAATACTGAAGAGCTTCTTTTCATATCACAATGCTATGAAATTAGAAAGCAACAATGATACCAAGCAAAAAAATAAATTACAAGGAAACCGAATAACATTCTGCTTAAAAACAACTGGGTAACAGAAGAAATAAAAAATGAAAAATAATTTAAATTCCTTGGGAAAAAATGGAAGGAATATAGAGAATAATTTTACCAGATGATTTCATGAGGTAGAATATACGAGGGGCCGGCTGAGCCCCGGTGGCGTAGTGGTTGTGCGTGGGACTGCGGCCCACTGGGATGGAGGTTTAATTCCAGCAGTGGGGCTGGGCCTCCTACTCCCACCACCTGAGGGCAGTGATGCCAAAAAAAAAAAAAAAAGAATATACAAGGGGCAGCCCCAAAGAACTGGTATTATGCTGGGCAGAACAGGGCTTTACTAGTACTGAGCAATTCACTCTGAGTTAGCGCACACAGTGGCACCACCTGGGAAGGTTCTCTCTGGTCACAGTGAATTTTTTTTGTAAAAGTAGTTTCACTCGAACCTCTTTTTTGGGAAGATCTGGTCAACTGACTAGAAGAGTTTCATGCTTGTGTTTATTCCAAAGAAAGTTAATCTAATAGAAATGATGGAACAATATCATTAATATCACATGCATGTAAAATTATGCTGAAGATCATTTAAAAATAGTTGCAGCAGTACACTTACAGGGAGCTTCCAGAAACTCAGATCTCACTCAGACGAGGGTGTGGAATGAGAAATAGCACTGCTGATGTCTGAAGGAGCTTGGCTAAAAGCAGAGGATACCTGAGAGATGTTTCCATGTATTGTATGGACCGTGAAAAGACATTAGAGTGTGTGGATCATAAATTATGGGTAACATTGAGAAGAATGGGAGTTCCACAACATGTTTATCGTGTTCATGTGAAACCTGCACATAAACCAGGAGGCAGATGTTCAGACAGAGCAAGAGGACCTTGTATGACGCAAGTATCAGGGAAGGTGTGTGTCAGGCTGTTCCCTTCCACCATACTGATTCGATCTGTATGCTGAGCAAATGATCTGAGGAGGTGGGCTCCAGGAGAAAGAATGTGGTGTCGGGATGGGAGTAAGGTCCCTCAGCCATGTAGGATATGTACATGACACAACCTTGCGTGCTGAAAGGATCTTACTGGTGAAGACTGTGATTCTAATCAGAGCAGTTGACAGGGACAATCTCAGGCTGGCGGAGGCTGTGGTTTCTATGGCGTACCACTTTTACAGGCAGAAACAGAGGTCAGAGTCAGTTCTCTGACCACACAGCCTTCAGTGTGGAGTATGTCAAAAAGAAAACAAAAATCTTCACCACTGGACTAGGAAGCAATCGCATGGCAAGTAGAAAGCACTGCAGCTGCCCAGTGTCTAACTTTACCGGAGACACGATCCTAATTGGATTCACAGTCCATGTCTGTGCAAGCATCAGTCAAGGAACCAGATGACGAACGGCACAGGGCAAGTTTGCGACAAAGACTTCTTTTTCAAGTGTTTTTTTTTTTAAAAAAAGACAAGCATGCCACTTTGATGACTAGAGTGTGCCTGACCCAGGCCGTGGTGTTCCCAAGTTCTGCATATGCAAGCAGAAAGAAGGGTGCAAGAGGGGGCGCCTTGGCCTTCCGGCCTTGGCAGAGAATATTGACAATTCCACAGACTGCCACGACGAGGAACCCGTCTGCCACGTAAGAAGTACAACCAGAGGGCGCCTGAGAAGGGAGGGTGGTAAGACTTCTGTCTCACGTGCTTTGAGCACGTTGTCAGGAAGGATTTATCTGGACGCAATGCTGGAAGTGCTCGTGTGTCTCTGCCAAGAAGCTTGGAAGACAGCTCCCTGGAGAAGGACGTCATACTGGGTGGTAGATGGTCGGCGGGACAAGGAAGACCCTTAAGGAGAAGGAATGAAGCTGGCTGCAGCATGGGGTCAGTCATGCTGATGAAGATGGCACAGGGAAGGGCCAGGCTTTCTTCTGTTGGGTGGCGTTATGATGAGTTTCAGCTGACTTGCAGGCACCAAATAACACTTTCTAAGAAAGGCAGCGGCCAAGGGGCTGAGAGGCCCAGAGCAAGGGAGTGGCATGCCTGTGGGCAAAGCTGAGAAGCTGGCCCGATGTGAGAACTGCAGACTAAGTCACGCCTTCCCAGAAATTGTAACCTGTTGCCTCCCCAATATATCCCATTACTGTTGAGTACGTCCACGAGATCGATGTGGCCATTCTAATGCATTATTGGACCTAGCGGGAGAGAAAGTGCACTGTGGGGGCTGGACGGTGTCGACACTGGGGACAAGTCTGACTGCTGCCTCAGAGGATTCAGCGTAAGGCTGATGATGCTGATCGTGTGCGTCTGTGCTCTCCCGTGTGAAGTCAGTTGACGTTCCAAGCCTCTGATGCCCCAAGCCATTTTTTAAAAAGTGGTTCAAGATGATACATAATGGAAAGACTTTCAAGTCATTCAGCTAACGTTAAACGCACACCCACATATTTCCAAAGATCTAGTAAATACAGGAGAGAAAATGGGGCTTTCTACTTCTGTCAGGTCAGTCTCGGAAACCACCATGCCAGGCAGGCACAGCGAGCGACCAGGAAGTCCTCACCCTGACACCAACGCCTGGAGCACACATTAGAATGCGACCAGGATAACTCTGGAGCCTCTTGACATGCAGATAATCTTCACAGTCCTGGTCTCTCTCTCTCATAACCACTGGCTGCGGACTTGACCCCTAAAAACGGGACCCATTTACAAAGGAAAATCCAGGGTCCTTTTCCGTGGTGACTGAGACGTGCCTGGTGCAAGGACCACTTTCCAAAAGAGAACCTTACCCAGAGTTACAGTCTGTATCACTCAGCAGCATGAAGTGCTACAGATGTCTAAACAAAAGGGTCTGCACAGTGGAGAGATAACAGGAGGCGCCACTAGGTTCATTCCTGTCGCTCTGCAGGATCAGCCTGACTTCCAGAAGTGTCACAGAGCTAGCACGATGAGCGGTGGAAGGTGATCTTATAGCCTTCCCAACTCCAGCCACTCCCCGCAGCCCTTTCAAACAAAGGATGAGTGGTGGTGGTGTCCTTTACAACCATCACTTGTGATTCAGCAACTGGTGGTGAATTCCAAAGTAAGAGGTGCTGACAGCACACCCGGCCCTCCCTGTCTGACATGCACATTCTCTTCTCATGGAAGCAGCTAATATGTCAGAGAAGAGTCCAGATGGTGAGGAGTCAACGACTCGCCTTGTCAGGTTTTGTTTTTCCCTGTCACTTTCTAGGTTTGTAAGCACAGCAGTTACTTTCTTGAACTAAAAAAGGACTACAGTTTGTCATAAATAATATATTCCTCTTGCCCCCATGTTGACAATTAACACCCCCGCCCCCATTCTGCCCACACACATTGGAAAATTTCACTATTTCTCTACTAAACACCCGTGCTCTCTTTAGATGTGTACACAGTTCCTGTATGGGTGGTAGAGATGGTGTTTCATCAGCTGCACCAATGGTGACCGTGTGTGAAGTTCACCACCCCGGCAGCTGACCGCTCGTCTCTGTCATTCCTTCCTCCCTGTGCATTCCTCACCTACTGCTGGCCTTCCAGCTCCACCTTCAGCCGGGCCTTACCACAGCCTCGCCCTGGGCCATCTCACGCACCCCTCCCGTTCTGACCACTGCAGAGCCGCTCGAGTCCCAAAGCAGTCTCTCCAGTGCTGACACCTTGCTGGGTTGTTGACCGACCGGGTCACAGGAGAGCTCACTAGGCCCCCACCTCTATTTCCAGAGACGAACGGCTAACCCGCTAGTTCACTAGGGCAGACCCTTCCCATGGTCAGCACAGTCCACGGATTTTGTTTCCTTAAAATTTGTCACATCAGACTTTTCCTCTTCTGTACCAGTGTCCATGCCTTCTCAGTGGCCTTTCCAGTGGTTTGCCCTTCCAGAAGGCCCACCTAGCCACGTGGCCGTCCCCAGACCCCCCGTCACAGGCTCCCTTGGTGAGGAAGCTAACGTTCAGACCCAGCCCACATCAGGCCCCCTCCCACCACACGCCGCTACACGGTCTCTGGGGGAAAGACCTCAGAGCCTTTTACCTGGATGCCCCCTTGGTTGGGCGGCCACAGAGGCTTGATTTGATGGATTTCTGTTATTTCTTTCCTTTCCCCTTTCCTTTCCTCCCTTCCGTCACCACAAATGTCTTCCCTGGATTCTTCTCCACTCTTTGGGGCCTCCATGAGTCCTGACGTCTAGAACACGTGCTTTATTTAGGGCACCTAACTACTGCCCGTCTCCCTCTAAGAGAGTGGCTCCTAACCTTCCTAATGTTGCCACCCTTTATTTAATTGAGCTCCTCATGTTGTGGTGAACTCCCCCAACCATGAAATTATTTTCATTGCTACTTCAAAACTATAATTTTGCTACTGTTTTGAATCAGGCGACCCCTGTGAAAGGATTGTTTGACACCCCTTGCAAAGGAGTCGCGACCCACAGGTTGAGAACCCTTGCTCTAAGACTTTAACGGCAAGGGCTGTGACTTGCTTTGTACCTCCAGTGAATTGCAAAACTAGGAACACAAAGGATGAACTTAATGTCAAAAAACCGATGATTGAATAAATGGAGGGAATCCCAAAGGCAACTGCTTGGTTCTTACAGTTCACAGTTCAGTGTTTTGCCAACTTTTGTCTACCATAATTACAGTAACTAATTACAGTGAGGAAAACATTCTATACTGTGGCTATGTTGTGGAACCATGAAAAGCTTTATATCTAAGAGGGGAAAAATAAAAGACAGTGAGAAAAAGTACATTTCTTGGGGAAATGAGAGGCAAAAGACATGCCCTTATTTGTCCTTCTGCTTCAACAAGGGGCGGTGGCAACACCCGTGAATGGAAATATGCTGAGCCAGATGCTCTTGGCAGCTCCAGAGGAAAGCCTGCTCAGATCCCAACCTCACGCAGGTTCATCTGCTGTCTGCAGAGAGCTGGTTCCCAAAACCTAACTGTGAACTCATCATTGGCTATAAATAAGACCGAGCACTACAGGATTGAAGTCTGGTCATTCCAAAGCAATCAATTTACCTTTAATATTACTCTGAATATATCTGCTTCAAATATGTTCATAATGAATCCAATTGTTTAATTATCTTAAAATTACTACCTTTAGCTCTAATCCAATGGAAGATGCCATCACTTCATGCCCACTTTACCCTCCTATTCTAGTAGCGTGCTTGTGTTATACTCGAGGTCCTTCGATCAAAGCCATGTCTAGGGAGAGTTGCTGCCCAGTCGGAATGGGCCAAACATCTTGTGATGGATGGGCACTTCCGAGAGACCCTTCTTGTCTCTTCTGTGTTCGTTTGGCTCATTCTAAGATGCACGTAGGCCTTCAAGCCCCCAGAAATGCACACGTATTGGTGGGCTGAGTCTCAGTCTCTCCATCCATCCAGGTCCCCACCTGCTGTTTGTGTGGCTAAATGTGATCTCTCCTGCAGCAGTCGGCCAGATGATCACACTCGGGAAAAACGGCTCTTTTCCTGCACCTTAGTGAATGCCTAGGGAAAGATACTCCTGAAATCTCTTTTCAAGATTAAAGTAAAGCCTACATCACTTTCCACCCAACAATCAGCAACTTAATGCTATCTTTGGCATAATCTATTCATATATGCAATGATTTTTTAGCTTTGAAATGCTTAGAATAATTAATAAACTTTATTCAGCCCGAGCATAACATTAACTTTCTGCCTTTACTTTGTGCTTCCAAAATATAAGGGCTTCTCTCCAGAAGGGCGGGCAAAGGCAAACTCTCACTCTTCATCTGAGCCTGGCCCTTACTTTCCTCCAGCTCACGAGAGCCGATCACGCACGCCACAGTTCATCCTCTACCACAAGGCACGGTTTATCAGGGCACACCCTGATAAGAGAACAATGCAGTTAGGTGGTCATCACAAGCATTGCTGCTTTAGAGGGGGAATTACGTAGAACGCAGCCGTGCAATACACTCTGGCGATTCTAAGTGTCTATTGTGTTTGATCTTTATAGTCTGTTACTCAGTGCATGCAGACTTGCATACAGGCCCATTATGCTCAACCACAGGAATCGTGCATAGTGTTACACATAGAGCAAGATGATGGACAGTCTTTTCCTAGGTATTTATTTAAATAAACTTTTCATTACATTTCCCCCAAAATTTTATTTGCCTTGTCACTGTTGAGAATCTGTACAGCGAAATATACCTTATTTTGTGCAAATAGTGCAGCCACATAAGTAACGCACACCCATGCAGTACATGGAAATGATGAAAGTATATTAAAAAGTTCTGGCATACCACACCCTGGAATACCTTGCACACGTTTCAGGACATTTCCAGAAGTGAATCAAGGTCTCATTCACCCTCATTCAATAGTCTTTTGATCATCTTTGCATAATACAGGAACAGGGCATGGTCAAAGTCATGGATCAAATTTCGAAGTACCCAGGGAATCAGAAAATCCACCATTGAACCTGTGCGTTTGCTCTGGGGCAGTTCGTGGCCAGACATGGGAGTGGTGGAGTAGCTGGTAGCTGCTCTGCACACGGGTATATCACACTGGAGATGGACAGAGGACTGTATGTAGGTCTCAGGCAGGTCTCAGGGAGGGCAGTGGCCTTTGCTCACACATGACCAAGTCCACGGTGCTGGCCCCTGAGCAGATGGCCAGCAGGAGGGTGTGGATGTGGGTGTGCACTGCCCCACCCTCTCCCCCCCAGGTCCCCAGACAAACAGTTGGACTCATCTCCTCTGAGTGAGGGCTCTGAGTCCAGTCTGTGTCCGAGGCTGTCACGCCTGCTACAAAAGAACCACAGGGACGAAGGTCCACGTGGTCTCAGCATGGTGGCGGGTCAGCTGGACTGGGAAGCTGTATGTGTGGTCTGAGCAGCCTTCTAGGTGAGGGCGCACAGACCTGCAGGCCTCGGGGAGCTGGGACTGGTGGTCCTGGGGATGGGGGGTTCCGGGGTGGAAGAGTGGCTTTGCCCTCGACTGGAAAAATCCATCTGAAGAGTAGGCTAGGAATGGTGGGTAGACTGGGAGAGTCTGGTGTTGGAACCAAACTCCACAGCAACAGACACCAAGATGAAGATGAGGACAACATTACATCCATGGAAGAGAGAGAAAAGGGCAGAAATTGAAGTCAGCAACATTAACAAAAGAAAAGGAAAAAGAAAGGATAATGCACCTTTGAAAACAATGCACACGGGGTGCATGGTATACAAGCGTTGACTATGCAGCACTTGCATAAACATACAGCTCATCAATTCAATAGTTTCTACATGTACAACTGATGGCAACAGATCTGCTGGGAATTACCCACGCGGCTCTGCTGGACAATGCGACCTGTGTGGTGGGCCTGGGGAAGAAGGTGGGGAGACACTGACTGTGTCAGATCATTCAGCTGTGAGTGATGGCCATCCCGGTTAGCTTGGGGTGGGGGTGGGGGGCGCTGACACCATAACGCCACCTTCTTTGCGTCTCCCACAGGTATCTCAGATAAGCATGCTCTTCCTGCTTCTGAAATGACTCACTTCCACCCAGAAGAATGGTGACCTGAACCAATCCTCTCTTTAGAGTCCCTGTGGGAATTACATACTCTGCTGTCAATTTCAGAGGATTACCAGGGAAGGGGTGGGGTCTGGCCTGTCAATCAAGATATAACCAAGGAGGCCTTTGTGTGGCCTCCTGAGAATTTTGGGAACGCCTATATTTCCTCCTTGGAGGCGGGAGACACTTCTCTCTCTTGGCTCC